>JAGKTI010002767.1:38595-63377 GCA_018397915.1 Birgus latro
TTTGGAAGGAATTTGAGTGCAAAGTGGAGGGAATGTAAGAAAATGTTCTGGAAGGAGGTAAAGAGAGCTAGACAGGGTGCCAACGAAGTCAGTGGGGGTGTGAAAGATAAAAATGGTAGATTACTAGTGGAGAAGGGAGAAAAAGTAAACAGATGGAGAGAACACTTTAATGAACTGTTGAACATAGAGAATGAAAGTAATGCAAGTATAAGTGGCTGGGGAATGGCAGGGAGAAGGAGGGTTGTGAGAAGAGAGGAAGAAATCACCAGGATGGAAGTGGTGGAAGCAATGAAGAAAGTTAAAATGGGGAAAGCCCCAGGAATTGATGGAGTGTGTGGTGAAATGCTGAAGCATGGGGGAGAGATAGTAATAGAATGGATGTGGAAGGTGTGCAGATTGGCTTGGGAGGAGGGTGGAGTCCCGGAGGATTGGAAGTCAGGTATAATTATTCCTCTGTACAAAGGAAAAGGGGAAAAAGCAGTGTGTGGTAATCATAGGGGCATTTGCCTTCTCAGTGTAATAGGAAAAGTATATGGTAGGATGCTTATTGACAGAGTTAGGGAGGTTTTAGGAAGGGAAGAGGTTGTGTAGACCTGATATTCATTCTTAGATCCTTAGTGGAAAAGTTTCTAGAGAAGGGCAAGAAGTTGTATGCAGCCTTCATGGATCTGAAGAAAGCATATGACAGGGTGGATAGACAAGGATTTTGGAAGGTATTAAGAATATATGGAGTGGATGGGAAGTTGTTGAAGGCAGTGAAGAGTATGTATAAGGGTGCTAAGGCTGCAGTGCATGTGGATGGCAAACTGCGTGAATCATTCCATTTGAAGGTTGGATTGAAACAAGGATGTGTCATGTCTCCATGGTTGTTCAATCTGTACATGGATGGGGTTATAAAAGAGATACAAGGTCGGGCAGTGGATGTTGAAGCAGCCCTAGTGAGAGAGGGCAGTGTGTGGAAACTCCCTGTACTGTTGTTTGCAGATGATACTGTGTTGTTGAGCGACGACGAAGGGGAGCTGCAAGGTTTGGTAGATGAGTTTGGGAAAGTGTGTAAGAAATGGAATCTAAAGGTGAATGTAGGGAAGAGTAAAGTGATGGTCTTTGAGAGAAGTGAAGCCAGTGAATGTACAGTGAGATTGGATGGGAAGGATATGGAGAATGTGAGTGAATTTAAGTACTTGGGCAGTGTGATGAGTAAGGATGGAAGTCTGGAGGATGAAGTGCTCGAAAGGGTGCAGCAGGGAAGGAAGGTTGCTGGTTCCTTGAAAGCAGTGATAAGAAACTGGGAGGCGAGCATGGAAGTGAAAAAGTTGTTACATGACAGTATTGTGATACCAACTCTAACATATGGAAGTGAAGCTTGGACCCTGTTGGAAGGACAGAAGCCAGGAGTGAGAGCAGTGGAAATGAGTTATTTGAGAGGAGCATGTGGAGTCACATGTAGAGACAGACTAACAAATGAGGAAGTGAAGGAGCGTTGTGGTGTGGTTGAGGACATGATGGGAAGCATTAGGAAAAACACGTTAATGTGGTTTGGGCATGTGGAGAGGATGGAGAGTGAAAGACTGACGAGGAGAGTGTATGTGAGTGAGGTGGAGGAGGCGAGAGGGAGGGGGAGGCCGAGGATGAGATGGAGGGATGGAGTGGAGAGGTATATGAGAGAGGGGGGTGTGAGTTGGGAGCGTGGTAGTGAAATGGCAGGGGACAGAGTGACATGGAGGCGATTTGTTTGTGGCCACCTCGTGCGGGATTGAGGCGTCTGGCAATAGATAGATAGATAGATTATCACTGAAACAATATGTTTTCAGTGACATGTAACAGTCTGGCAGTAGCAAGAACAGAGGAATAGTAAAACTGTACAATAAGGCACCAGGCTCTGTGCCTAACAGGAACCGTGAAAAGTGCCAACAAAGTTGATTTCACCAATGCCTGGGCAATGACCTTACGAGAAATAAGCTAACAGGGACCAGGCCCATCAGAAAACTCACCCCCCTAGTGTATTTCCTACTTTAAATACATCCTAAATTTACCTGAGATAGGGAAGCCTGTGTTTGAATTTCAGGCCCTGACACACTAACACCTTCCTAGGCCCTCCTATTCAACCACTGTAACAAATAATGTTCAACCACTAGCATAACTAAGCTGTACTCGGTCACTGTTTTCACTCGTCTACCTCCAGTGCCTAGTTTAAAATACTTCTTTGCAAGGGCTAGATTGGCTTTAAGTTCACTCAGCTGTTTTCTCATGCTGATCACAGTCGACTCCGGCACATTATACATATTGCATATTTCACAGTTATGAGCATGTTTCTCCATTTGCACGACAATTTTATTTTTTAACATGTCATCATACTTGAATTTTTTCACCCCCTTGCAGTAGTCACGCACGGCCTTCCTTTTACTGCCTGCTGTTCCAGGTTCACGTCTTCTTACACCATTTCCACTATCACCCAGTCCACTTGAAGCACAAGACGACATATTTTTGTCATTACTAACCAAGGACACAAGAGTGTAACTCTCAACTTGCAGACACACTGAAAACGTGCAGGAAACAGGTGGAAACTAAGTGTTGGCGCAGGCATCACTGTGGCAAGAATCCAAAACACATGGTGCTGGAGGGCACGAAAGTGCATTTTTTAGCTGCAAATGAGCAATCATGGGAATATTTGATGGTTGCCGCCAAAGTGCGTTTTGCCAATCTGGATGCCGTGAAACCCGGTGCCTTGCCATGAGAGAGAGAGAGAGAGAGAGAGAGAGAGAGAGAGAGAGAGAGAGAGAGAGAGAGAGAGAGAGAGAGAGAGAGAGAGAGAGAGAGAGAGAGAGAGAGAGAGAGAGAGAGAGAGAGAGAGAGCACTCTCCATCCACTCACTCAATGTAGTGCTGCTCTAGGTGTATGCCCTTTCCTCTCTTCCTTCCTTCCTCTTCTGTCTTTCTTTCCTTCATTCTCTCACCTTCCTTCTGCCTATGGGTGACTTTACACTCCCTCTTCTGCCTCTCTTTCCTTCATTCTTTCCTCTTCCTTCTGCCTATGGGTGACTTTACACTCCCTCTTCTGCCTCTCTTTCCTTCATTCTTTCCTCTTCCTTCTGCCTATAAGTTACTCTACACTGAGTGGCAAACAAAATGGTTTCCTGTACACCTGGAAACCATTTATTACACTGGTGGTAACCATATAACCAAATTATGGCATATTGTGGTTTTGTGGGTGATTAAGGATCTCCAATTTGATTAAGTCTGTGTAGATTTATATCCAAGGGATGGTTGGGGTTTATTGCTCACAATGCAACTCAAGGATGAATGAGGCTGGTCACTCTCATCTTAAATGTCAGGAAAAACTTACCTAGCCCCAGGCTCCTATGCTCCTCTCGGGGCAAAACAGGTTTAGATGATGATGATGATGATGATGATGATGATGATGATGATGATGATGATGATGATGATGATGATGATGATGATGTTACCTCAACACAAGCTGAGGCAGAAGGTACTGCCAGTGACAAGAGCTTGCCTACTATTACACTGTGTCTGCTCCATACTTGGGAAATATGTCACTTTCTTCCCTGACACATCATAATCACCTATAATGAGATAAACATATTAAGACTCTCTCACCTTAGGAATATTAGCCAGAAAAAACTGAGATGCAGAAGAGGTAAAATACTAGGCAAACTTTTGTCTGTAACTGCACAATGAAATGACTATCCTTCTTGTTTTATCTGCTATTACTATCCACATCACAATTCAATTTTTTAAAACTTCTCCTCTTGGTTACACGTTCACAGTATATTATAGAAAAATTGTTTGTTAAAGTTCCACTGCTACCTTTAATGCTGGTTTATTAAATTTCACCTAGATCACAGCACCAGCTAAACAGAAAAGGCCATGATATTTTATGACATCTCTGACTTATAACAAAGATGGACTAAACTCAGTGTTGTACTGTGAGTGGTATAAATGGATTCATAGTGCCTTTGCATTAGTGATTTATTTTGCATACACCTTAACAATCTCTGGTACATTATTTACTCCACTTTAAGAATATATGGAGTGGATGGGAAGTTGTTGAAGGCAGTGAAGAGTATGTATGAGGGTGCTAAGGCTGCAGTGCATGTGGATGGCAAACTGAGTGAATCTTTCCATTTGAAGGTTGGATTGAAAAAAGGATGTGTCATGTCTCCATGGTTGTTCAATCTGTATATGGATGGGGTTATAAAAGAGATACAAGGTCGGGCAGTGGATGTTGGAGTGGCCCTAGTGAGAGAGGGCAGTGTGTGGAAACTCCCTGTACTGTTGTTTGCAGATGATACTGTGTTGTTGAATGAAGACGAAGGGGAGCTGCAAGGCTTGGTAGATGAGTTTGGGAGTGTGTGTAAGAAACGGAATTTAAAGGTGAATGTGGGGAAGAGTAAAGTGATGGTCTTCAAGAGAAGTGAAGCCAGTGAGTGTACAGTGAGATTGGATGGGAAGGATATGGAGAATGTGAGTGAATTTAAGTACTTGGGCAGTGTGATGAGTAAGGATGGTAGTCTGGAGGGTGAAGTGCTCGAAAGGGTNCAGCAGGGAAGGAAGGTTGCTGGTTCGTTGAAAGCAGTGATAAGAAACAGGGAGGTGAGCATGGAAGTGAAAAAGTTGTTACATGACAGTATTGTGATACCAACTCTGACATATGGAAGTGAAGCTTGGACCCTGTTGGAAGGACAGAAGTCAAGAGTGAGAGCAGTGGAAATGAGTTATTTGAGAGGAGCATGTGGAGTCACATGGAGAGACAGACTAACAAATGAGGAAGTGAAGGAGCGTTGTGGTGTGGTTGAGGATGTGATGGGAAGCGTTAGGAGAAACACGTTAAGGTGGTTTGGGCATGTGGAGAGGATGGAGAGTGAAAGATTGACGAGGAGAGTGTATGTGAGTGAGGTAGAGGGGGCGAGAGGGAGGGGGAGGCCGAGGATGAGATGGAGGGATGGAGTGGAGAGGTATATGAGAGAGGGGTGTGTGAGTTGGGAGCGTGGTAGTGAAATGGCAGGGGACAGAGTGACATGGAGGCGATTTGTTTGTGGCCACCCCGTTCGGGATTGAGGCGTCTGGCAATAGATAGATAGATTAAAACTGACATTTCGTACTAATAACACGAAAAGAGATACTGAGGTGTAATCTGCAGAGTATAGTAATCCCTCGATTATCTGACATAACAGAGCCAATGGCATGTCTGGATAGTGGATCCATCTGGATAATGGACTTTTCCCCTGGTCCCCCTTCATACATACCCTAGCTATGAAAGCCATTGTAAAAGGCCACTACAGTATATCGCATAACACTTAGGCTACTCCTGGTGTTCTACACAACTCTACCTGATCAGGCAGACCTGTAAACCACAGCCAAGCAATTACCATGGTCAAGCAGACCCATCAACCACAGACAAGCAATTACCACAGCAGATGTGAAAAAAACACGATAAAACAGCCCGGCTGGGCGAAAATGTTCACACGGTAATAATTTCCACCCAGACGCAAGCATTTTGCTTGGATAAAATGGAAAAATGTACAAATACTGTATATCAGAAAAAGTCCGATAAAGCCAGACGCAGTCCGGACCGCCTGACCACTTCAGCTATGTTCACCACAATAAGGTAAATAAAAGACATGTTTATCAGTGTACAGCACAGTATTATTATACAGTATATATTATACCATTTGATTAATATAGTGAATGTATAACACAGTACAGTACCGAAATGGTAGTCAAAAGTGTTTAAACACCGTTTGTGCAATCCAGACTAATGTCTGATATACAGTATTGGGAAAAGTCCGCGCTAGCAGGGGGAAGTCCAGATGTCGCTTTTATCAGAATTTTGCATTTTTCGGAATGGCAGGGGCCCCAATTAGTCCGTTATAGTGAGGTCTTACCAGCATGACCTCACTACAACGGACTTCAGTACACCGTAAGTCGCTTTTATCGGAGTCAGGAAGCCAACCGGAATTATTTCTTATACAGTATATCAGAAAAACTACGAAAAAGCTAGAAGCGGTCCGGACTGCCTAACCTCATTGTGGGGTGGCCATATTGTCGGCGCGGTTCGTGTGTTCATGTGTTGGTTGGCGGTGGGCTGGCAGCTTTTGTTCTAAGTGTACATACAGTACAGTATTTGAAGTGTTTATAATTAAAATATACCCATAATGTTCTTTCTAAATGCTAAAAAATTAGAAAACAGGTCTGCATTAATATGATGACATCAAGCTTTAATCATTAAGCACGCCGAGCGGTGTATGTGTTCCTGCTTCAGTTCGTGGTGAGCTGGCAGCGTTGCTATTTTTCCTCCACATCATTTCCCCCCAATGTCATTTTCACTAAGTCCCTGATATACTGCT
Organism: Birgus latro; assembly: GCA_018397915.1. Classification (NCBI taxonomy): domain Eukaryota; kingdom Metazoa; phylum Arthropoda; class Malacostraca; order Decapoda; family Coenobitidae; genus Birgus; species Birgus latro. The sequence continues at coordinate 44,960 of JAGKTI010002767.1, forward strand.
TGATGGTGACAAATGATAAGTGAAATATACAGAAAGAGTGATCGAATTTGTTTGTAAGATTGTAAAAATTAAGGTGTATAAAGTGTACAGCACAGTATTTGAAAAATTCTTAAAATTAAGTACATCACACAGCACACACATGGTACATACAGTACAGTATTTGAAGTGTTTATAATTAAGTTATACCCATAATGTTCTTTCTAAATGCTCAAAAATTAGAAAAGGGGTCTACATTAATAATAAGACATCAAGCTTTAATCACACGGCGAGCTGTGTGTGTGTTCATGAGTCGGTTCGTGGTGAGCTGGCAACATCACTATTTTTCCTCCATATCATTTCCCCCCAACGTCATTTTCCCTAAGTCCCTGATATACTGCTCGATGGTGACGAGTGATAAGTGAAATATACAGAGTGATCATATTTGTTTGTAAGATTGTAAAAATTAAGGTGTATAAAGTGTACTTGAAAAATGCTTAAAATTAAGTACACCACACGTGTACACACTCATGGTATGGGCTACACCTCCGATTCCCATCCACAATTCAGCTCTTAAGTGAAAACAATTGGGACAGTGATTCACTGTTCCTTGATGATGACCCTGAAGATAATGGGAAATGATTTTGAAGGATTTGCTCTGAAGAATCCTTCATCAGGTGCTGAAACAGGCAAGATGGGGCCCGGGGTGCAGAGATAGCCAACTTAGGGAGTGTGAATGGTAATGTAAGAAAATTGTTTTTTATTTTTTCATTATGAGTTTTATTGTGTCCAAGCCTTGCTTAAATTTTACTGTGTCATGCAATAAATTATTTATTGTTGAATTTGAGAAAAAAATAAGGGGCAAATGAGATATTCCCTCAAGTCAAAATGGACTGGTGCAGATGAAGCAGGATGGTGGACATGATGCTTTTAATAAGCGAAAATATCTTATTTTGTGTGTTATACAAGGCCATTATCCAGTCTAAACCTTGCTAAAACTATACTGTGTAATGCAACGAATTATTTTAAGTGGAATTTTAGAAAAGTTAAGGAGTAAAAGGGATAGAAATAACTAGTGGGGTGATGCAAGATGGTGGCTATGACACTTCATGTATGAAAAATATCTTCCTGTGAGTATTACAATGGCCTTTATCGAGTATAAACCTTACAAAAACTGTACTGTGTTATGCAATAAATTATTTATAGTGGCCTTTGAGAAAAGTTAAGAGGTAAATGAGTTAATGCCCCAATTTAGAAGGAAATGGTGGAATGAAGTAGGATTGTGGCCGTGACTCTTTTCATGTATGAAAATATCTTAGCAGGGGTAAATCCCCATGTCGCTTTTTTCGGAATGACTTTGGCCCCAATTAGTCCGTTCTAGTGAAGTTTTACTGTATGTGAATTTAGTCCGGTAGCTCCTCGATTCTGATAAAAGCAAATTCCAGTCTACTGAAGTCCGTCATATCAAAGTTTTACTGTAATGGTTTCGAACAACCAGACCACAGCATTCAGATAATGGATTTTTTGGATAATGGATGTCCAGATAATCGAGGAATTACTGTATTTTACTAAGGAAGAGGTGCTACAAATACCTCAAAGCACTTAGAATACAATCCTTAACTTCTTGTTAGACTCACCTTCGTTCAGGAATCTTGAAATCTGCCCGCAATTTGTCAGCTTCCTTGAGTTGGCCATTCATCAGTAACTGATGTACTGTGTCATGGAGGGATAGGTTCAGGTAAGACTTTTGCTGGCTCTCCTCTAATCGCACCTGAGGCATAAATATATATGGTAACATAGGAACATATGCTGAAAGTAACTCCAAATACTGCACAGCATTACAGAATACAGTACAAAAATTATCAACTTGAACTCTCTCTGTCCAGTAATATTCCAATACATTAGGAACAGGTTTAAAATTTGCTCATTTCTTGTTCAGCAAATGCCTTCAATATGGACACTTACAATCAAAAGATAATAAATAAATACATCATGTAACTATTTCTTTGTTACTGGCACACTTATGAATTCATTTTTAGTTTAACAATGGACAATCTTCACCCTTAAATAATGCTCTTTCAGCCAAGAAGCATTTTTTTTGTGGATGTGGAAATGAGAGTAGAAAATAGTCTCTGAAACAACGGGGATTAAATACACCACATCAACTGCATCAAACTAAAAGCAAATGGCAGCTAATTAATATACAGTATAACATAAAGAAATACAGAACATACTGAAGCACGTATTAGCCATATTCTGCCTCTGCCTACTGAGTGTGCACCCCCACCTGATATCTGTAGAGCTTAATCTGCTCCTCAGTAAGCTGCTGAAGTTGCTGTGTGTCATTCCGTGCCCGCCTAAGTAGCCCCAGAGCACTCTGCAAGCATGCTACCCTGGTGTCTGAACGCTGGCAAAGAGGATAGGTAGAGTGTGAATGTTAATGATATACAAACCTCCAACAATAAGTTGCTTGCTGATCTTTAATATTTGTAGAGTTGGATGTCACTTAAGTGTTCCTATAGTGCAGTGGTTGGAAACATTCTCCACTAACTCAATTAGTACATCATAATAATGTCTTACCAATTATTCTTGCTATGGGTACATGATTTTACTCTTCTAGTGAATGGACTAAGGTGTGGGTAGACTTACAGAAGTGGTGTAAGCCTCTCTGAACCTAAGGAGGGCCTGTGCAAGAAAGTCATCCTCCTGCACCAGCATATCCCTCAGCTCCTCCACATCCCCATCCCGGCAGCTGCGCAGATACAAAGCTTGGGCTGCAGGGAAGTTCCGAACCAGCATCTGCAAAAGTAAATTATCAATGTCACTATGATGTTCACTTTAACTTGGCCTGAAATTTCCATCTCTTCATTTTCAATGCTGATCTGTAACAAGAGATTAACAGTCAAAAACAATGACTGCCACAAAGAAGAGCTACAGAAAAAATGAAGAGCTAAAGTACCATTTATTGTCACAGAGTGCTGTGAAATAAGCTGCCAAAGGACAAGAATATCATCCAAGTTAATAAACTAAAAGCTTAATCAGGGATGAAAAAGTGGATACTAAGCATACATACATCATACATCATCTAAACCTGTGTTGCCCCATGAGGAGCACAGGAGCCCGGGGCTAGGGAAGTTGGTCGTGACATTTAAGATGAAAGTGACCAGCCTCACTCATCCCTGAGTGGCATTACATGAGCAATAAACCCCAACCACCCCTTCGATATAAACCAACAAAGGCCCAATCCGATTGGAGCGCCCTAATTACCCACTAAACCACCAGATGCCATAGTTTGGTTATATGATTACCACCCAGCATAGTAAGTGGTTTCCTGGTGTAAAGGATACCATTTGTCTTGTCACTCAGTGTAGAGTTACCCATTAGAAGTCTCAAAATACAACTATTAACCATAACATTAAAATATACCACTATACAAACTACAAAGCAAACTGGGCAAAATTCACTGAAGAAACAGAACATATCTGCACACTAAACAAAATGCCCATTACTAACATTAACAGGCACATTACAAAGTCCAATAGCATCATACTCGACCCAAATGCCACATTCCACATGGAATAGAAGACATTACAGCCCAAACTTTACACCACAGACTGACTGCCCACCTCAGAGGGGAATGCAACAAGTTTAAATGCAACTCAGCTCTCCCACACACAAAGCTCCGAGAACTAAACAAAGTTAGTAAAAAAGAAAATGGAACGTAGGGGCGCTCACCATCCACTCACTCGATGTAGTGCGCTTTGGGTGTCTGCTCTTTCCTCTTGTCCTTCCTTCCTCTTCTATCTTTCTTTCCTGCATTCTTTCCAATTCCCTCTCTTACGGATGATTTTACACTCCCTCTTATGTCTTTCTTTCCTTCATTCTTTCCCTTTCCTTCTGCCTATGGGTGCCTCCACACTGACTGACAAGCCAAACAGTTTCCTGTACACCAGGAAACCATTTGCTATGCTGGGTGGTAACCATATAACCAAATTATGGCGCCGGGTGGTTTAGTGGGTAATTAAGTCACTCCAATCGGATTAAGCCTGTGCTGGTTTATATCCAAGGGGTGGTTGGGGTTTACTGCTCACATAATGCCACTCAGGGATGAGTGAGGCTGGTCACTCTCATCTCAAATGTCAGGACCATCTTGCCTAACCCCGTTGCTACTCCACTCCTCAATGGGCAACATAGGATTGGATGATGGATGAATGGATGGATGGAACACTGGAACACTGGATGTCCTTTGTAACAACATTTAGTCACTCCACAGACCCCTACTGGCCTACAAAACATTTAACAGTATCGCTTAATCACAAACATGCACATGCAAGATGCATGTCACCATTACCTCCAACACATTCCTCCCTACAAAGAAAAAGCAAACATACTTGCAATCCACCACACAAACATATGTCACTTGACATCAACATGCAATGAGTCTGAAAACCAACCCCCTGAACACAAAGAATCCCTTCCACTCGATCACAATGCAACATTCTTCACTCTAGACCAGACATGAAATGATATCAAGAAAAGAAAGAGCTCTAAATGCACAGGACCAGATGGCATCAGCAACCTGCACCAAAAACATTTACAACCATAAGGAATACAGGCCCTCACAAACATCATCACTCATATGAACACTGTAGCACTTCCAGTGTTTGGAAACATGGAATAAACATCACTATACTTAGACCAACGACCCAACATTCCCTTCTTCATACAGACCAAAAACACTACTTAGCACACCATAAAAAATGAATACCACAATGAAACCACTCCCCATCTTCCTCTTGCTCCTTTACAACAAGAATTCAGAGTATTGGGCTCTGCAAACACTTTACTTACTATTCTCACACAACAAGCATTGGATGGCATCGACATTGCGACACCCACACAAAGCACACTTCTCACAACAAAAGATACTAGTAAAGCCTTTGATGCTACCCACTACACCTTGCAAATCATATGGAATAACACCCTATGCATCACCAATGGTGTCACCAAAACCATTCCCACAGCACTTATACTTTGAAACTAAAGTCCTCCCTGTCAGAGACTACCTTGATATGAGGGGCACACAATTCTATGCAGAAGCCTGTGCAAAAACACAACCCTGTCATTACATAACAATATATAACACAACTAGTCACATCAAGCAATCACCTTACAAACATTATCAAATCATCTACAACAATATCCCACCTTTAGACATTCCAATACTATGGTCGCATCAAGCTCTGGCAACCTACCCATCAACAGTGTGTCTGATTTCGTGTATAATATAATGTCAGGACCAACTTGCCTAGCCCCGGGCTCCTACGCTCCTCTGTGGGGCGATACAGGATTGGATAATGGATGGACAGATGGATGGTCTGTGATTTGAGTATACTATGTTTGTGTATAATAATATTTGTGTATAAAATATTCGTATAGAATACAGTAATTTGATTCGTGTATAATATGATACGAAAACGGGCGCACTGCTGACAGGTAGGTTGCCAGGGTACGATAATGACAACCTCAGAGTTGTGCACTGTGACTACGGCAGTGCAGAAACACTTACATACTTCATGCGCATGGCAATACAACACCTTGATCACAACACCATACTATAAGCCCTCCTCTTGACATCCAACAATCAAAGGCATCTTTAAACAGAGAATGATGGAGTTGACTTAGCTAGGCTTTGAGGGACACCACAGATGACACATGCTCAACTTGTATAATAGGTCCACACAATATAACACATGTAATGGAGCACTGCACAGCACATGCCACACTGAGACACAGACACAGCATCTGTGATGTACGAAACCCCACAGGGGCAGTTGCTTAGCGGTCAATGGGTCTCTTCAATCAGATGGACTGTGGCTGAGCAACAACAACAACCAATATCAGTGACAATAACAAAAAGCAGCACCAATGGCTGTAAAAAGGAAAATGGAATATTGCTTGTTATAACCTGATACTGGTGTGAAGAGGATAAGTTATGTATGGGAGATGGATAAATGTCAGGATGATGATTAAAGAAGAGCACTGACCCCTTCGGCCACATGATGTCTTTTTAATTACGTATTCCAGCTATGTTTAGATTATTTTATTCTGTTCTGGAGAGACTATGAAATGCAGGGATTGGATACAGACCTCACTTGCCTCCTCACAACTGGGGGCTAACCCATTCGTTTTTGAAGGCTCCAACATGCTTGCATGTGTCGGCCTTGGTCACCTAATGGCGGCTCTCCACGCTGCTCGATCTCTGGCAGCCTCCCTATTCAGTCCCTTAACCCTTAAGTCACATTTAATGACCTCATCCCATGTCTTTCTCGGTCTACTCCTCCCAACCCCTCCCCCAAAATTAACACTTCTCACCCTCTGTACCCAATTATCATCCCCCATCCTCTCCACATGTCCAAACCACCTCAGCCTACCTCTCCTCATCACAACACCAATACACTCCAGTCCCATCCTACCTCTCAACTCTTCTATCGTAAACCCAGCCCCCCCAGGCCTTGCACGCAGGGACGCACTGCACATCCACCTAATCATTGTCATTTCTGTACGTTTAAACCTGTGAATATCTTCTTCCTTTACTGCCCAGGTCTCACTACCATACAGCATCACACTCCATGAGTTGAAAAAAATCTACTGGTAATAGCATGATTAGCTGCTTTCTTCTGGGGACATATTTTCATTTTATCTGTTACCTTCAGACAACTGTATACAGCTGCGATGTGGAATTTAGGACTAGAAGAATTATAATGCAGCCTTCCTTAACACCTCTGTTATGACAGAGCTTTATTAAAACTACTTTAACCATTTGGTGGCTGAAAGAGTAAAATGTAAAAATGCACAAGACAGATGGAGTTAAAACAATAATAATAATAATAATAATACACCGAGTGACAAGCCAAATGGTTTCCTGTACACCACGAAACCATTTACTACGCTGGGTGGTACCCATATAACCAAATTTTGGCCCCTGGTGGTTTAGTGACTATTTACGGCACTCCAACTGGATTGAGCCGATGAAGGTTTATATCCAAGGGGTGGTTGGGGTTTAATGCTCATGTAATGCCACTCAGGGATGAGTGAGGCTGGTCACTCTCATCTTAAATGTCAGGACCAACTTTCCTAGCACTAGTATCCTACACTCCTCATGGGACAATGTAAGATTGGATGATGGATGGATGGATGGATGGATAATAATAATAACAGTAATAACAATAATAATAAAAATAATAATAATAATAATAACAATAACAATTAAGTATGGTGGCTGCCACCAGGGTGAAGTGGATGATGAAAGATGAATTGTGAGGAACTGTACCTGAAACTCTGCTGAAGAGAGTTTATGCCTGAGTCTATACAGGACAGTGTGTATGAGGTCAGTGTCACCACTCTGTATAGCACGTCGCAGAGCTGGCTGGTCTTCCCCAAGCCTAAGCAGAACTATCACCTGCTCCCGAGCTCGCACCTCGTATTCCATTAACTGTAAAACAGGGAGAAAGAAAAAATAAGGCATTGTTACCAAGTACTAAACTATCATCAACATCACCATCATCTAAACCCTGATTCTCACCAATGAGATGGGGTAAAGTGGGATTTATTTAAAATAACACTAATACCATAAAAAAAAAATACTGAAGCATGTACAGCAAAATAAGACATATTAACAATACAGGTACAACACTGATAATCCAACAACAGATTGTCTGGTACCTTGTTTAACCCTTTCACATCAAGTGTTACATACACCTGCCCCCCCAAAAATGGCTGTAGCCACTGACTGGCACATATACGTGTTCTAGACTTTTTTATATTTGCGCTAAAGTACTGGGAGCCCAGTAATGGTTCACGTAACATGAGGCAGAAATACTGAGGTGTTGCAATCATGGGAAGGCTATTTTAGTCAATTATTTTTGTCACTTACAAGAAGTATGTCAAAGCACAAAGTACGAGATATTTCCGCTGCTGCAGCAGCCTCTGACCACTCTAATTACTACTTGGATCTGATGGAGGCGATGTCTGATGGCTCAGATATGTTGTCAGATGAAAGTGAGAGTGAAAATGAAGGTGCTATTACAAAAAGAGAAAAAGAAAGAATTAAAAAAAAAAATTGAGTTTATCACTATACCAAGTGGCATACATATGGCAGTGTAGGAGCTACAACATCACAGGTTCTGACAGCTCAAAAAACAGATTTTTTTTTTTCTTAAATATTGTTAGACATCATTATACTCAGAAAATTATGGACTGTTTTTTGGCATGGAATAGATTATCAAAAAAATTCTCTTTATATATCTCAAAACCCCTGTGTGTGGGACATAAAAAAAAATTTAAAAAAAAAAAAAAAAAGGAAGGGTTAACTGACAAAATTATGAGAGGGCACTTGAAATTCTTGCACCCACCAGAACAGTTATGAGCAAGTGAGCAAAGTGACATTTACTCTATGTTCAGCTGAGAAATGAGCGGCCCAGTAAGACCCAGCCTGGCCCGGTCCGACATAACACAGCCCAACCGCGATGGTTTCTAGAGGATGATAACTTTACTACTATGTGAGACAGAAAGGAGATTCTGTCAGCAGGTTGCAGATACAGTACATTCAATAAAGTTTGTTTTTAGCTATTTTCATCATTCACTCATTATCCAATCCTATGTCGCCCCACAGAGAAGCATAGGAGCCCAGGGGTAGACAAGTTGTACAAGTATATTTGTTCATGAGACCAAAGAAACCCCCTGGAATCCCAGCTTTCCAAGGGAATGTACCGAGGGCTTCAACTGATATGCTCAACTATGAAACTGAATTTTAAAAGATTTCCTGTTCTAACACTAAGTTTTCTTGCATAAATTCTAACAATTAAATATCGAATGTTACGTGAAAGTTTACATCATGATGAAATTATGATGATAGGCATATGTACAAATGCTCACTCGCTCGCCACGCACTCACAAAGTGCATTTTTCTGGTCTACTGGGAGGCCACAGATGGCACTGAATGTAATGTGTGCTCACTTGGATTGTTTACACTGCTTGTCTTGGTGGTGATCCCTGTAAACTGTCTGATTCTTAACAAATTTTACTTACATTAACCCTTACTAAGAAAGATGCAAGTGTCAAGCGATGGTATCAGGCATAAACACAAGTCTGTTCTAATACAGTCAAATTTCTCTGATCATGGTTAACTGATCCACCGAAGTACCACAATGATGAAGCCCCTCCAAAGCCAAAAAAAAGCAAAAAAATTAAAATAAATGTTAATTGGTTCAAGGTCCAAAACTTACACTCACTTTTTTACCTAATACCTGAATACTAACTCCTAAAAAGGCTGGAGGAACCAGATTGGCAATGTTTATACAGATTCTTCTACTCTCAATTATGAACTAGACGAGCTATTTCTCATATTTCTCCTAACTAACCTTGTGAGCCAGCATCGTTATAAGTGTATTTTTTCTAAGAATACGAAATTTTCACAATTAACTATTCCAAACCATTAGTTTCTGTTCTTGTGAAGTTGATACTTTTCATATTCATTTTTTTGTTAAGTTTACCCATAAATATTATATCACTACTTCATGCAGACATCAATTCCAGTGCTTCTCCCACGATCAGAATGTGTTCTGGAAGTCCTTGAGCATCAGCTTGTTCAGGACCTTCTGCGATTCCTCCTGGATCTCCACAGTGGTGTCAAATCTTTGCCCTTTCAGCTGGGTTTTCATTTTTGGAAAGAGGAAAAATTCACAGGGGACCAAATCTGGTGAATATGGGGGATGGGGGACAACTGACATGTTTTTAGATACCAAAAACTGATGAACAACAAGGGCTGTGAATGCAGGTGCACTGTCATGGTGAAGCACCCATTTGTTTGTGAGCCACTTGTCTGGATATTTTAGCCACACGTCCTCCTGAGGCCACCTCAAAACGTCACAGTAGATAGGTTAACAATGTCATAAACATCGCAGATTGTCTTCCCGTGATCTTCGAGGATGATTGCATGAACTTTGGCCACGCCGACAGGAGTTGAAATGGTGGACAGGCAACCAAACCGTGCACCATCATCTGTCGACATCTGTTTTTATAATGCTTCAGTCACTCGTAGGTTTGTGTAATCCCCACAGCATTGTCACCAAATGCAGGTTTTAACATTTTAGGAGTTTCTGCCACATTCTTCCTGAATTTCACACAAAACTTCATGCACACATGTTGCTCTTTCGCATCCCCATTTTTGGGATCACAAAATTCGCAAACTAACCCAAACACACCAATAAAAAAACACGCACATAAGGCAAACACATCCACCCTGCACAACGCCACTTGACACAATAACAAACAAAGGGTGAGTGCACTGCCATATAGCATCCACACACCATACGACAAGCAGTTTCCACCCTGCTTTCAAATTTCTGGAACTTTGGGGTTACGCCTCGTATAAATGAGTGTTGAGTGCATAGTGTTCTTACGTTTTAGAGCTGTTTGTGTGTGAAAGTCAGTCGCTACGAGAAACGCTGTTACCATACTAACTGATACATAGCTATTCAGCGACCTACTGTACCACACTGGCCGCCTGTATCTTTATGTACAGTATACAGGCCATCCCCGTTATAATGATGAGATGCATTTGGGAAAACCCATCGTTGAGCCGGGGTATCGTTAAACAGAAACGTTATAACATAGAAAATAGTCAGTCCTCCCCTAACACGGGTATCTGCTTCCACACCGACATCACGTTAGGCAAATATCACATTACAGGGGCTCTTGAAAACCCCTATTTCCTTCCATACCCCTGCCCAAATTCCACTTTTACCCCCCTCTGGTGCAATTTTTTTTGGTACTCCCCAATTTAAACCTTCTAAAATAATTAATATGGTTATAAAAAAATACATTAGATCAATAGGACTTTTTTATTTATTGTACCTTATGTGAAGAGAAGAACAGACACACATCATCGGAGATGAGGTAGAGGAGAACACACACTAAAATCCTCGTAACACGAGGCAAGCTGAGGAGGATCGTGTGGGTAGGAATGGGCCGAGTGGGGAACGCAGGATGTGGGAGGGAGGTAGAGGGGTCCTGATTGGTTGGGTGGCTGGGAGAGCGAGAAAAGTGATGCGTGATTGGTGGGCGATGACGTCAAGTATTGTGAGGCTGCGCGACGCACATTGCATCACAGCTCGCCCAGTTCAAATTACTGTGTTACGCTAACAATGCCTGCGCCAGAATGTTTATTTCCTTCTGCAAAATCATGCCGCGTTAGAGCAATATCGCGGTGTACAGCAAACCGAACTGGAAACCTTGGGATTACTCCCCCTCCCCAAACAAATCCAAAACCTACCCAAATGAGTCCAAACACAAGTTTGTAGCTCACCTAAACCCCACAAATAACTTAAAAACAAGCTAAACTCACCTAAACCCAAAAATAAAATATGAAAATCATCAGAAATACATCTGGAAAAAAGCCAAACTTAGTATACTGTACCAAAAAATGACAGTGTTCACCCCACTTATGACTAAAACAAAATTAATCTAAGTGTAAAACTGTTCATAAATCAACCTAAATACAAACTTTAAGTCTAATATATCATCAAAATCAGTTAAAAACAAAACAAAACCTCATCACATAACTGGGGACTGGCCATGGATAGGTGGGGAAGGGTGTTAATTTTTTCACATCACTGAGACTGGGTATCGTACAGCAATGGATCGTATAGCGGGGTAGACCTGTAATTTCATTCACCTGTCTGGTCAGAATGGTGTATTAACAACTGTTTGTGGGTATTTAATGCAGAGACATTTTTATTAAAAAAAAAAAAAAAACATCGTGGTGCTCCCCTGCTGAAGTTAAGTCACACATGGTAATGATTCATCAACTGTTTATGATACAAAAACAAAGAGAAAAAATATTAAAACTCTATGCAGACTGATATAAAAAAGCAAATGAGCATTAGGAAAGCTATGAAAGGTGGTGTGAGTACTGAGGATCATCGAGTGATGATGGAATGGTTTCGACAGTGCAGGAGTGGTGGTGCGGACTTGTCTGGCAACCAGGCTCAGTTGCTCCACAGAAAACTTACTTTAGAACGTAACTGTTATTACAGTGAAGGATAGAGGGTCAGAGATTTGCATTGATGAATTACTGTATTAACCTCTGCTGTCATTGTTGAATTATCAAATGTGGTAGGTGGGGGCGCTCGCCATCCACTCACTCGATGTAGTGCAGCTCTTGGATGTCTGCCCTTTCCTCTCTTTCTTTCTTTCTTCCTTCCTCTTTTGTATTTCTTTCTTTCATTCTTTCCGCTTCCTTCTGTCTACAGGCGACTCCCCACTGAGTGACAAGCCAAATGGTTCCCTGTACACCACGAAACCATTTACAGTACTACGTTGGGTGGTAACCATATAACCAAATTATGGTGCCTGGTGGTCTAGTGGGTAATTATGGCACTCCAGTCTGAGCCGATGCAGGTTTATATCCAAGGGGTGGTTGGGGTTTATTGCTCATGTAATGCCACTCAGGGATGAGTGAGGCTGGTCACTCTCATCTTAAATGTCAGGACCAACTTGCCTAGCCCCAAGCTCCTGTGCTCCTCATGGGGCAACAGTGGATTAGATGATAGATGGATGGATGGACATAAGCGACCTCTGTAAGTTCAGTAAAACAGTTCAACCAGCATGGCTCTGGAACCAAATACACCAGAAAATTGGTGTTGTACCTGTATTACTTAAGTTTTATTATGGTATTAAAATGTGCTGTAGCAACAGCTACATCATTTACAAAGCTACACTGACAAAGCACATTATACAGGCAGTCCCTAACTTATGAAAATAATTGGTTCTTTTAAGGTTTTTCGTAAGTCATTTTTTTTTGTCAAAAGTCCATCTCTCATTCCTATACTCTCTCTCTCTCTCCAACCCAACCCTAATCCCATAATTATTAAGGACACAAAGTTCTTTCCCACTAACCTATCTCCTTTATACTCCACACCTACTTCTGTGCTATCCTCTCTCTCTCTCTCTCTCTCTCTCTCTCTCTCTCTCTCTCTCTCTCCAACCCAACCCTAGTCCCATAATTAATGTCACAAAATTCTTTCCCTCTACCTCATCACTTTTCTACTGCATACCTACTTCTGTGCTATCCTCTCTGTCTGTCTGTCTGTCTGACTCTCTCTCTCTCTCTCTCCAACCTAACCCTAATCCCATAATTACTAAGGACACAAAGTTCTTTCTCTCTAACCCATCTCCTTTCTACTCCACACCTACTTCTGCGCTATCCTCTCTCTCTCTCTCCAACCGAACCCTAATCCCATAATTACTGAGGTCACAAAATTCTTTCCCTCTACCCCATTGCCATTCTACTCCATTCCAACTTCTGTGCTATCCTCTCTCTCTCTCTCTCTCTCTCTCTCTCTCTCTCTCTCTCTCTCTCTCCCACCTACCCAGATTAAAGCCCATTATTGTCTCCCCTCCACGTATCCCCTACCCTTCCCTGAACTGCAATTATCACCTCACCTCCTTGTCAGTGTCTTCACCTGACACTATCCTTCCTGGCTGTGACTGACCCCCCCCCCCACACACACACAGAATTTTTTTTGTATCTGTGGATTTTTTCGTTAAGTCGATCCTTCGTAAGTAGGGGTCTGACTATATATTCAACAGTCTTAAACAAACACAAATAGTGTACATAGCCACTACAATCTTTACAATTATAAATTTCCTTTTGTAAACAAAAGATCTCATCTCAATATCAAAAATATTTTTGCATGGTTTTACATGCACCACTTATCCCAAGAACTCCAACCTTGTGACAACTCACTGTTAGCACATACAAATATTATTGGTGGTCTAGTGAGTTCAGGCCCTCCAAACAGAAGTAGCCAGTCAGGGCTTAAGTCCAAGGACTCATTTGGGTTTCTTTCTCATATAATGCCACTCAGGAGCAAACAACTAGTTACTATCACCATGAATGTTGAACTAAATAGACCAGACCAGCTCAGCCCTGGCCTCCTACGCTCCTGATGATGCAATAAAGTGAATGATAAGTGGATGGCAGGATATACGGTCATCTACAAAAGTTGTCACTGATTCCGCCTTTCATACCCCATCAATGTCAGGCAGTTAATCTAAAACAGAAGAGAGAGCACCATTTTTCTGGTAAAGTTTATAGAGAGCTGTGGATGACTGATGGCTGGAGGAGAATTAAACACTCAGGATGGAGGTGTGAGCTGGAACTGATGACAGGATTTTCACAGATGACAGCATGTTCTTCATCTATTCATTATCTGTATTATGTCCATTAATCCAGATACATATTTGAGTTTAAACATTCTACCACCAGATGATTTTTACTCAACTAAAGAAGGATCTATAAGAATGAGGAGGTTAACTACAGTTATTTAAAACCACACCATTTCAAAAAGTCTCTGCAAAAGCTGAATAAATTCACCTAGAGATAGCAAGAATAAACTGAAAAGTATATTGTTGGAGTGAAAGGGCTAAACAAGGACAATATGTATTATCCTCCCAACAGTCTTCTAACCTTGATGGCCAACTGTTTCCTGCCAGCCTGGTCAGCACGGTTGGCAATGTCAGTGTATGAGATGCCAGGGGTGTACCCTAGTTTGTTGTTGATCTCCTTTGCTATCTGTTCATCGCTCTTCTGTGATGGCTGTAACACCTAACAAAGAAAACAATACAGACATTTGTTTTCTATCATTGCAAAATTTTAAATCAGTCAAAATATATAATATCCTTAATCTCCTGAGCACGAGTCATCCATCTAACTTTTTTGTAACTACAGTAACTCAGACTATTATTAACCCCTAAACCGCGGGGTTGTGTGAGGAGGTCCTGGCACTTCCAGCCGGTGGCAATTCGCACTCTGCCTTATTTTTATAAAATATACGCCCAAACTAGCCTGAGTGATATAAATAGCACTCAGGACTCTCCTACATTTTTTCATATATATTTATATTTTGAAGGCCCCGGCTAATTAAAAAGAAAACAGAGGCACCCAAGTGACGGCCCACAGCTCGAGCCATTGCCACCCAGCATCACGAAGGTGACGGCCTGCGGTTAAGTGGTTAATCAGTTCAACTGTAAGTCTGTGCCAGTATAGCAAATCATCTTAACAGCAAGTTTGTGCCAATATAGCAAATCATCATCATTATTATGATCACCATAATCATTATCAACGTGACCTTTCTTCCAAGCTAAGAATGGGGTGAGGTGATATCCAGAAAACAAGGAAAAAAAAGTATGAAAGTAGGTGTCTGCCCTCCTCTCTTCCTACTTCTCCCATCTTTCCTGCCACGGTATTACTCTTCTTTTCAGGTGGCTTGACATTAAGTGAGAAGCCTGATGGTTTCCTGTAAGCCAGGAAACCACTGACAATTCTGCGTGATAACCATATAACCAACCTATTCGTGTCCATACATATCAACAAGTGGGTTGATGGACGGACTCCATCCCCGTAAAACAACTAACCCAAAGACAAGCGGCCATCGATTATGGGATTAGGGCATCTAGCTATAGATAGATAGACAGACTGATAGGTACCCAGGGAAATGGCCTGACATTCATTTGCACATTCAAGCCCCCCAGCATTCTGCCTAAACTTCACAGGTCTAACCACCTGCCCATACTTTTTTGGTATTCATCTTTATTAATGAATGCTATATACACCAGCCAGACAGTGGCTTATTCCCTAGAACCAAATAATGGAACAAGAAACAAAAGAAGGGAAAAGAAAAAGAAAAAAAAGAAAAAGAAAATAAGAAAGCAGGATTCACAATTTACACTGTAGTGTACCCAATGAATTAAGCTATACACTGCTACTTCCTGATTTCAAAATTCTTGGCAACATCTCACATAGTACACTTTATCATTGTCATGACACATGAAAGAAATGTTATGCTTTCATATCTCCATTAGTTTTCACCCTTCCTGTCTGACAACACAGAATTGAAACATATCTTTTTTACTTGACCAAACACTCAAACCTGACCTTGTAACAGGCCCAGTGAGCCAGGATACGAGAGGTGCCCTGTGTATCAGGAAGCTTGAGGAACTTAGCAATCTCATAAGCGAGAGGGAAGAGCCGCCGCATCACCAGCCGGTCCATCAAAACAGACATTCCTAGTTGCTCAAGCTGGCTCCAAGTTAGAGGCAGGCCTGGTGAGTACAGCTATAGATTACAGGGTAATAGCTATTATTTCAACAAAGTAAAGAACAATAAAATGCAACAGGCTTCAAATAACTCTGAGATCTTCTTACAGGCTAAAGCTAATGTATATCGTAGAGTACTGTACTGTACTGTCTGGTGGGAGCCAGAACTTAATTTGTAATGATACCACCAGAACCAACATGCTAAAAGACTTTGCTGTTTAAATCTTCAGTTTAAGAGTCCCCCTTAAGCTTTGCAAGAATCAATAAATAAACAAACTCTTAGAGAAGTAGCATGAACATACTTTGAAGATGATAACACTGGAATGAAGACACCAAAAAGATTTGTCCTAATTCATGGATGATGTGCAGAAAAAGAATAAACTGCAAATGTATACAAATACATATACAGTATATATATATGTTTCGTTTCATTTCGCTTTTGAAAGCCCCAACATGCATGCATGCGTCGGCCTTGGTCACCTAATGGTGGCTCTCCATGCTGCTCGATCTTTGGCAGCCTCCCTGTTCAATCCCTTAACCCTGAGGTCACACTTAATGACCTCGTCCCATGTCTTTCTCGGTCTACCCCTCCCCCAATATTAACAATTCTCACGTTCTGCACCCAATTATCATTCCCCATCCTCTCCACATGTCCAAACCACCTCAGCCTACCTCTCCTCATCACAACACCAATACACCCAAGTCCCATCCTACCTCTCAACTCTTCCATCGTATACCCAGCCCACCCAGGCCTTGCACGCAGGGACGCACTGCACATCCACCTAATCATTGTCATTTATGTATGTTTAAGCCTGCGATTATCCTCTTCCTTTACTGCCCAGGTCTCACTACCATACAGCATCACACTCCTAACACATGCTGCATACAAAGATCGCACGTAAGGGGAGTCCTCTCAATGTCAGGAAAGGCAACAGCTTCCTGAACTTCTTCCAACCACTTCTCACCCTATCAACCGAGCTAGCTCCAGCCCCACCTCCGGCACATAACATGTCTCCCAAATAACAAAACTCTTCCACACACTCAAGAGCCTCACCAGCAAGTTCAATCCTTTCATGCTTAACAATCTCCACCTGCTCTCCCCGACATGCCGCACACATAAAATCAGCATTATCTCGCAGTCTACCTCTAATACCACTACATCTCTTGTGCACCCATTTATCACAAACACTGCACAAGATGGAATTACTTTCCACACCTTTGTGGCAAACTGCACATGGCCACTCTCCCTCTCCTCTGATTGTACCGCCACCATCCCTAGATATTATCACTTTTGTTTTGTCTGCATTTACCCTTAAGCCCTTGTGCCCCATACCATCTTTCCATTTCTTAAATCTTTCCTCTGCCTCCTTTCCATTCTCTGCAATCAACACCAAATCATTAGCATGCAACATATCCCACGGGAGTCCATCTCCGAAGTCACATGAGAGGGCTTCAAGTACCATAATAAACAAGAAGGGACTCAAAACTGACCCCTGATGCACACCAACATTCACAGAAAACTTGTACGCTTCTCGACTGGGAATCGAACCCAGGACCTCTTAAATAGTAGTCAGGTACTGATACAATTGCACCATGGTGTGATAAAAGCAACAGCCACCTGATTTTTTTGATGAAACCAAGTAAATCCATGATGGAAGGATTTCTTTCAGTCACAACACATCAGGATCATACCGCTGCTCCACGCAACTCGGGTGAATAGCAGAGGTTTTAATCTATCCTAGACGCACACACACACAAAAATCAGGTGGCCATTGCTTTTATCACGCTGTGTGCAATGGTATCAGTACCTGACTTCTATTTAAAAGGTCCTGGGTTCAATTCCAGTCGAGAAGCGTACAAGTATATTTGTACACAAGCGTTTAATGTGTGTTTCTCTAACATATATTCATTCATTCATTCATTATCCAATCCTATGTCACCCCACAGAGCAGTGTAGGAGCCCGGGGCAAGGCAAGTTGGTCCTGACATTTAAGATGAGAGTGACCAGCCTCACTCATCCCTGAATGGAATTACATGAGCAATAAACCCCAACCACCCCTTGGATATAAACCTTCACCAGGTCAATCCGATTGGAGCGCCGTAATTACCCACTAAACCACCAGGCGCCAAAATTTGGTTATATGGTTACCACCCAGTGTAGTAAATGGTTTCCTGGTGTACAGGAAACCATTTGGCTTGTCACTCAGTGTACAGTCACCCACAGGCAGAAGGACGAGGAAAGAATGAAGGCAAGAAAGACAGAAGTGGAAGTGTAAAGTCA
>JAGKTI010002768.1:2006-18903 GCA_018397915.1 Birgus latro
CACGTACAAATTACTTGGGGCTGTTGGGGAGGCTGTCGAAAATGAAGTCGCCTCCTGTAGCAGTCTATGTGCGAGTGGAGTTTTTGGAGCAGGTCCAATCCCAAATAGCCATCATAAGTATGGCAGGACGAGTCAAAAACGATGAAAGGATGATATTGGGAGGCTGGTTGATGAGTCTTGGGTTGTAGGGCCCGAGTTTCCCCACAAATAGGCAAGGGGCCTTCCCCCGCATCTATGAGGCGGGCTGAAGTTGGGAAAAGGGGGCCAAAAACCTTGTGGCAGGAGTAGAAATGTGTGTACAAGCAGGACCTGGCGGCTCCCGTATCTACCATAAGTCTTGCCTTGACCCCGTAGTTTCATCTTGTCATAGACTGGGGGTCGGTACTTTGAAGAGGTGGCCCCCACCACCATGGGGAGGTGCGGGGGCGGTCCTAAAAAATCCAACATCAGCTCGAGGGCTGTAATGGTATCAGCCTCCTCTGGCTCGCAACCGGAGTCAGTTTCCTCAATGAGGGGGGATTCAGGGTTCACAGGGCTTTAATCTATTGCCAACAATGGGCGGCGCCTTGGCGGATCAGCTCTTATAGTGCGTGCCGCCTTCAGTTGTTCACGTATGTCGTGAAGTGGGCAGCGGCTGTGTCAGGGGGAAAATGAAATAAAGTATAACAAAGTATAGCTATGTGTGCTAGGAATATCTATCGAGTCGATTATTACGAGAGAATCGACTCGTGAAATCAAGTGGCGATTTCGCTTTTATGCTGGCTTACTTCACCAATTCTCTAGAGTCGAGAATTAATAAACTTTCTCAACAGTACACAGCAGAGACTAAACACTCAAGTAGGCTGTATTACTGTACTGTTGGCCTCTGAGAACCCTTAACATAAAAAAAAAAAAATAGTAATAATAATAATAAACAGGATCTTGGCTGGGCCAAACTCCTAGCTAGCACAACGGATTTAAAAATTAATACCAAAAGCTGACCTAAGTATCAGTCGTGATTAATATAAGGAGTTGTGTGGAGTAGCAAGAGTACTAATTATGTAGAGAAATCAAACACGACTGTTACATTTAACAAAGCTCAAGAAAACGAACTGTAAATTTATTAAATACAAGAAAATAAATTTACATTACATGAATCAATTCGAATCAAAGAAAGGGAAAGGTACTCACTGAAACACTCAGACAAATAGCTAAATAATCAAAAACTTAAGCCTAGGAAAAACAAAGGAAAATACTAATCAGTAAGGATGAGACCATCGCTAATACAGTCGATCACCGGGCTGGTGGGAGCTTCGGGAGTTCACGCTGAAACAGCCGAGACTTCTGAAATCGCTAAGAAAAGAGACCTGCTCGAGCTTTGTGCACAGCACACCCGCACTCTGAGACTATCGCTTGATGACTGACTGTGTTTTTGAGTGTCCAACGTAAGGGACGTATCAAAGAGGCGCGGCCAAGTAACGGCCAGGGAGGCAGAAGCTACAATTCAGAAATTATCGCTCAGAGGAATGCATTGTCTGTACATAAAGAAAATCACTTGCGAAAGAATGACAAAAGTTTTGAAAATCTGATGCAAATACAAGTACACAAGTGGACAGTTGAGAGAATGGCTAATTCTCATGGACTTTAGAGCTACTCGTCACTCCTGCAAAATCACTTAATGTCACGATCACTCGCGAAAGAATGATGAAAATTTTGAAAATCTGATGCAAATACAAGTAGACGAGTGGACGGTTGAGAGAATGGCTAATTCTCACGGACTTCAGAACTATTTGTCGCTCCCGCAAAATCACTTGGTGTCACGATTTACAATACATAATTTCACGATGCAGAAAATATGTGCCATTACGCCCCTGGAAAATCAAATTTTTCCCTGGAAAAATTTAACATTATATATATATATATATATATATACACCCTAGCTCAGTCACACAAGATTCACACCAGTGTGTGCACTATCCTGTTACAGGAGGAAAACACTGTCACCTATGAGTGTAAAAACCTCGTATTTACTTTAAGAGAAGCAAGCTTGAGGGAAAAACTCCGAGACGACGGTGAAAAATCCTGTACTCAGGTCAAACTGAGCGAAAGTTTGCTACATTTACATTGACAACTAATTGTTATGTAGCGTGGTGTATGTGATACACGGTGTAGGTGTAACAGTTGTAGTGTAACTGTACCTACGTGTAAAGCAATAATAATACAAATTAATGCAATAATAAAGGCGACGAGGGCAGAGGAGAAGAGGTGGCAGCGTGCAGCAGAAACAATCAATGGACCTGGACATTTGCTTCACCCACCAACTGCACCTATGGAATAAGTCAAGGTGGAGCATCAATAGTGTCAATGTGACAATTTGTACTAAATTGCAATTTTATCCACCCAGCAGTCAATCCATACACAACAGAAAGTACACTTTAGCTGAAAATCAATTGACAGCAAGTTTCGTACATATGAGGTCGCATTATTGTCTTAATAGTTCCCCTTTTTAACCTACAGCATACTTACGGCTAATAAAGGGCTCGTCGTCGGTGTCCTCGGTTGGGGTCGCCACGACTGCCCATTTGTCATTGGTGTCCTCGGTTGGGATCTCCATGACTGCACACTTATAGCTATACTTACTATTACAAAGGACTCGTCATCAGTGTCCGTGGTTGGGATCACCGCGAGTGCCCGTTTGTCCTCGGTGTCCTCGGTGTCCTCAGTTGGGATCGCCGTGACTGCTCACTTATAACTATACTTATTTCTACAAAGGGCTCATCATCAGTGTACGTGGTTGGGATCACCGCGACTGCCCCTTCATCATTGGTGTCCTCGGTTGGGATCGCCATGACTATGCACTTATAACTAATAAAGGTATGTCGAGAATCCCTATGCAAACTTGGGCAGGTCACATTTTAACACCCTGCGTGGGTTTGAACACTCATGTGGATTTTGTGCATTCTCCGGGAATCCTCAGAAAGACCCACAGCTGGAGACACACAACAAGGTAATTCAAACACAGCCTCAGATTGCCTCTGCGGGGGTCTCGAACTTCCCCCTTAATCTACGGTACATACAATATGTACAAGTCCTACACTTACAAGTAATAAGGGCTCGTCGTCTGTGTCCACAGTTGGGATCGCCGTGACTGCCCATTTGTCACCGGTGTCCTTGGTTGGGATCGCCTTGACTGTGCGCTTATGAGCTACGGTACATATGTATGTACAGACCCTAGACATATTATGTCCTGTTGGGCCAATGGGCGAGACATCAGGTCTGCACCCACATTACCACTGCCCTCTCTCTCACACGACTCAGAGATTATGGGCGTGGATTCAAACGGCACAGGAAGGAAACTTTCCTGAATGGTGGTACGTCAATACACAATACAGGAGTGCACAAAACTATCTATTTCCTGTCCCATTCCTGGCCAGAAAAAGTCAGCACGGATACGCCCTTGGGTTTTCTTTTTGCCCATATGACCTCCTGATGCTGAACAATGACCCCATTCTAACACTGCTTGGTGGTAGTTCGCGGGAATGACAAACTGCAGTCGAACCTCGCCCTCGAGTGTTCGTGACTCACGGTAGAGCCGTCCTTGTTTGCGAAGGAACCTGGCTCGTCCACCCCGTGAATACTTGGTCACTTTACCCTTTTGTTTCTTCCGCACAACAGCAAGTGTCGGGTCAGACTGTTGTTCTTGGACAACATCTTGACTACAAATCAGATCTTGCGGCAATGCAATGGCCACCGGGGCAACACGATTTGGAGCCTTGGCCATAGCTCGTGTTACTGCAGCCGAAGTCTGAGTAGTGACATCTACAGTGCAACTAGACTTGGCACCTGGTATGTTACCTATAATGAGGTCAAACATAGGTTCTTGCATAACATCTGCAACTGCTGAACCTGTGTAAAAGGGTGATGCTACCTGGACATGTGCCTCAGGGAACAATCTCACTGATCCGTCAATAAGCTGAGCTTGGATCTGTCTGCCTGTATATTCTTCAGGACAAACAAGACTCTGCCTGACAGTGCAACCTGAGGAACAATTTTCTCTCAGAACATTTACAGAAACACCTCCCACAAACCATGGTTGAACAAGGAAGGCTCTGTTGCCTGTGGGAGGGCCTGTGGAGGAAGCAGCCAGCCATTGATAAGGCTGCATGGCACTCAACTCTTCAAACGTGACAGCACTTATGCCTTAGGGGTCGTACCCGAACTAGGTGCACAAGGAGTTGTACTCACCATCTGGGGAGCAGGAGCACTGACGGCCTGTGGAGGAGAGTTCATCAACTGAGGGGGACTAGTGAACTGTGCTGGTGGGGACGGCAGCATCGTGCGCCTGTTGGGGAATGAAGGCTGCGTTTGCCTCCTGCCTCCGATACACTGGGGCTGGTGCTGAAAAGGTTTGTCCCGGTTGTCGATTGCGTGGCTGATACTGCTGCTGGTTAGGGTACTGCTTGTACCTCTTCCAGTCAGGTTTCTGTGTATTCTGCCCCTGGTCCTCCTGTGATTTTCCTGGACCATGACCATTATTCAGAGAATGGCCTTGCTGTTGGGGTTCAGTCTGCAATTGCTTACCAGACTTAGCAGTATCTTTCTTACTCCATGGCTGTTGCCTACGAGTTTGGTACCCATACACAGTAAAGAAAGCATCAGCCTTTTCCACCATTTGGTTTGCATCCTTCACTTTGCACATCTTGAGCTGGGCCATAAGCTCAGCAGGCCAGGACTTTTCCAGTTGTGTGCGCAGCACAAGATCGATTATTCCCTCTCGTGTGCTGTGAGTCTCGTCCTTCTCCATCCACTTGCCTAGGTATCCCATGAGACGGTCAAGGAACTTTACAGCTGTCTCCTTTTCCTGGAGACGCGCCTTCATGAACTGATTCCTAGCATCATCAATGGTAAGACTGTACGCTTTGATGAGTGCGGTCTTCATCATCTCATACGTGAGATTATCTCTGTGAATTCTGTGGAGAACGTCGAGGGCAGGGCCCTCAAACAAGCTAAGGAAATGAAGCCGCTTAGCTGCCTCATCCAGATCATACAGCCGTGCCATGTCTTCGGAACGAGCTCTGAATGGCTCGATTCACTCGCTTTCCTTGTAAGAAGGAAGCTTGAGACGTGGAGTTGCTAGAACAGGTGCTGAGAGTGCAGTGGGGCTTGGGTTAGCTGCACCCGATGTGCCTGAAGCCAAGGAGTCTCGCTTCAGCTTCAGCACTTCAAGCTCGTGTTTGTCACATGCCTTGCACTCGGCGCGCTCGTGTTCTTCACATGCCTCGCACTCGCCACACTCGTGTTCATGTTCTCTCTCACATGTCTCGCGCTCGGCACGCTCGTGTTCTTCACGTGCCTCGCGCTCGGCACGCTCGTGTTCACGTACTTTCTCACGTTCCTCAAGCTCACACTCCTTTTCACGTTCCTCGCGCTCGCGCTCCTTCTGGCGTTCCCCGCGCTCACACTGTTCCTTTTTGAGTTCACGCCGAATTTTCTGCTCTTCACGGGCGGCATTCTCGCGTTGCTGCTCGTAATTACAGCGTGACAGGACATAACCTTTAATATCCTGGGGATTAGTAAGCCCCATATACTTGGCTTCCTGTAGGTATGTACTAGTCTCCATGATGCTCAGACTGAGACTGAGTGACTAAAGTGAGACTGATATGCTGGCTGGTGTGCAGCAGTCTACCTGACTAAGAGTAAGTGAGTGATTCGGTAATAATTTCAAGCTAGGAGTTTATATTCTGGAATGAGGTCGCCAGATGTCAGGGGGAAAATGAAATAAAGTATAACAAAGTATAGCTATGTGTGCTAGGAATATCTATCGAGTCGATTATTACGAGAGAATCGACTCGTGAAATCAAGTAGCGATTTCACTTTAATGCTGGCTTACTTCGCCAATTCTCTAGAGTCGAGAATTTATAAACTTTCTCAACAGTACACAGCAGAGACTAAACGCTCAAGTAGGCTGTATTACAGTACTGTTGGCCTCTGAGAAAGTTAGTTTCTTCCCTTAACATTAAAAAAATAATAAAAATAATAAACAGGATCTTGGTTAGCTAGCACAATGGATTTAAGAATTAATACCAAAAGCTGGCATAAGTACTAGTCGTGGTTAATATAAGAACTTGTGCTAATGTGGAGTAGCAAAAGTGTACTAATTATGTGGGGAAATCAAACACGACTGTTACATTTAACAAAGCTCAAGAAAACGAACTGTAAATTTATTAAATACAAGAAAATAAATTTACATTACATGAATCAATTCAAATCAAAGAAAGGGAAATGCACTCACTCAAACACTCGGACAAATAGCTAAATAATCAAAAACTTAAGCCTAGGAAAAACAAAAGAAAATACTAATCGGTAAGGATGAGCACGTCGCTAATACAGTCGATCACTGGGCTGGTGGGAGCTTTGGGCTGAAACAGCCGAGACTTCTGAAATCGCTAAGAAAAGAGACCCACTCGAGCTTTGTGCATAGCACACCCTCACTCTGAGACTATCACTTGACAACTGACTGTGATTTTGAGTGTCCAGCGTAAGGGACGTATGAAAGAGGCGCGGCCAAGTAACGGCCAGGGAGGCAGAAGCGATAATTCAGAAATTATCGCTCAGAGGAATGCATTGTCTGTACATAATGACAATCACTCGCAAAAGAATGACGAAAGTTTTGAAAATCTGATGCAAATACAAGTACACGAGTGGACGGTTGAGAGAATGGCTAATTCTCACGGATTTCAGAACTATTCGTCTCTCCTGCAAAATCACTTAATGTCACGATCACTTGCGAAAGAATGATGAAAGTTTTGAAAATCACATGCAAATACAAGTACATGAGTGGACGGTTGAGAGAATGGCTAATTCTCATGGACTTCAGAACTATTCGTCGCTCCCGCAAAATCACTCGATGTCACGATTTACAATACATAATTTCACGATGTAGAAAATTCGTGACAGGCTGTTACAGGCTGTGAATTCCCATGGATTGATAATGATAAGATTTGTGTTATCTTTCTGTGGCGGCCGCTTCCTGGTGGGGTGGGCTCTTGGGAGAGCCAAGGCAGAGGCTCTTCGCATTGGGGCTGGAAGGGATTGGGGCGGTGTGGGGGAGGGTTTCGCTGGGAACCGGCTCACGACCCCGATGTGTTGCGTGTTGGGGCGTGCTGCGAGAAGGTGGCGAATGAGCTGGACATCACGGTCCAAATTTCCTGCCGGGTCATGGATAGTGAAATGTTCCTTCAGTATGCCCGGAAGGACTCTGAGAAGAGTGTTGAATATATGCTCATCTCGGGTATTCATTTCAGCATCCGGGTATGCGGCAGTGACGAGTCGCCTAGGTTGGACCAACTTGTTGTCCAAAACACCATCATATTTTAGGGCATCTAGTTGTGAAATTGCGACAACTTTCCCTAATGACAGGGTAATAGCTTCTGTTACTATTTTTGCAAATCTGGCCCACGTGAGATCTGGGACTATTTTTGATGCTATACTAGATACTGCCTTTCCCAGGTAAGGTAGAGTGATAGCTATTTTCTGATAATCTTCCTCAAACCCAATATCAAGTAATGGCTTGACGATAGTTAAGTAATTCGTGATGTTGCATTGTTCTGGGTCGAATTTTGGTAGGGGTACATGTGTTTTGGCTGCCATTTTAAAAAAAGTTTTCCAGTCATTTTTCACCGTCCGGGTCAAGAACCACCACTAGCCACCAGTGTTATGCTACGCATTTGTTGGTTGGTTTCTCGCCCTCAAATACGCAGGCTACAGCGGGTCCCTATTCTAGAACTGGTCGGTAACTCTAAAGAGTAGGACTGGACACAAAAACAAGGCAGTAAGTATCACACACATGTATTCCAGATATCTTCCCAAGGACAATAGTACATCAACAGATATATTACAAACTGGGTTGGTCAGGGATGGGTTAACATTTATTAACACAAGGTTTTACTTGACAGGGAGTCTGTCGCTATACTGAACTGGTAGAAGTATGGTACTATTTGTGCAACACTTATGGCACATAAAATACACTTATAATTTAAGACACAGGAATGAATCTTCTACAATTTCCCAAACCCGTATAGCACTGGACGGCACTGTATATGAGTTACGTTAACACCTGTGTCACAGACACGTGTCGGCCGGAAGTCTATCTCAGGTAGAGTCTGCCGCGTAGTGATCACTGACAGGGGGGGGCTGCGATATTCTGGCATACCCTGACTAACGTACCTGGACACTGGGGTGGGTGGAGGTTTAATGCACGAGGGGAAGGCACGATGGGAATAATATATATTTCCTTCTGTTAGTCACTGAGGTGTTTCACTCGCGTGCCTGTGGGTTGGGGAGGGAGAGTTTAAATAACAAGGGAATGGCACAACCGACACAATATTATTGTTCTGTTGGTCACAAAGGCATTTCGTTCACTGGGGTGGGGGCACGGGACTCTACTTGGGATATAAGTCAGGCCACGGTTAGCTATTAGGCTCGTCCAATCTTATACTCTGGGTTCCTGGTCACCTAACACGAGAATACACTGCAGGGAATCACTCATGTGGTATAAGTTAATGCACACAAATATCTGGGTCGAAAAAAGCGCACGCATATGTAAAGTCCACTCACTTCATTACCACTGGTGGGCCCTATGTTGATTCCTCCGTCAGAAGGAATGGCAGAGTGGCGCGCCCCTGGACAGGGGCTAGGGGTTCGGGGCTCGGCCCGAAGAGAGCCAGGAGACAGGCCTGCCGTCGAGTCTGGGAGAGACTCAGGGAGGCCTCGCCCACAGGTAAGTTGTGCCCTGGTGTTCAGGGCAACTCCCGGGGAAACTGAGGACCCAGGGTACTGGAACTCGGGGCAGCTGGACTGCGGCAATGGCTAGAGGGCGGCGTCACCGACAGGGTCGTCACACGGGAACCTCGGGCCGGGGGAGTAGTAGACAGGGCCCGATGTCGGCTGCGGGGTCTGCGAGGACTCTGCTTTGGCCGCTGTTCAGCCTGGTAGAGTTGCAGGGAACCAAGGCCTTGGGTGAGGCCTTGCCACGGTTTGGGGGAGGGGTCCTCTCTGGCTGCAGGTCCTCCTGTAGGAGAGAAGCGGACTGTGGCCTGCTTTACATCCGACCTGACATGACTAGTGGCCAACGTCGTGGTAGCTCAGGGGACATCAGCTTCAATGCGGCTAATGGCCTGCTCTGCCTCTGGCCTCACGTGACTAATGGCTGACGTCGGGGTGGCCCAGGGGACAACAGCTTCAGTGCGACTAATGGCCTGCCCTACCTCTGGCCTGATGTGACTAGTGGCCGAGGTCGTAGTGGCGCAGGAGGTTGTAGCTCTGGTGCGGCTAATGGCCCGTACCGGGGAGCTGAGAGGACTAGTAGCAGATGGACGGACTGTGGCCGATCCTGCCTCGAACCCAGTACGGCTTGTGGCCAATACTGCGGTGCCACTCTGGGGGGAACGATTACAGGAGTCGGACAACTTATGGCCTGTCCTGCCTGGCCAACATGCGTCCGTGTCACTGCCCTGTAGTGGGGATGCAACTGGGGAACGGACTGTGGCCGGTTCTGCCTTGTACCCGGCATGACTGTGGCCGATACCGAGGCATTGTGTGGAGTTGTAAACTCCACCCCTTACGTGGCGAGTGGAATTCCGGCCGGAGACTAGGCGCCAGTGACTGCTTCCTTTCCGGGTCACCACCTGGGAGCAAGAGGGGCGCCGGGAAGTGATACAGGTGTGCCGTTCCTGTTCCCAGCCGCTCCGTGTCAGCGGCGGTCCCCAGGTGGTACTTGGGGGGTTGGGGGTGCTGGTGTCGTCTGCTCTGGCTGTCGTGTTGTCTGCGGCTCCAACCCCTAACTCCTGTATTTCACTCATGTTGTCCTGTCTCTGTGTCTTAAATTGTCTAATATACTTTTGAATGCATGGATGTTCAGTGCTTGCACGACTACCTCTTCTATTCTTCCAAATGTCTGTACTTCTGTTTGGGAAACCAAAAATTTTCATTTCATTTAAACATTACCAGTATTCATATAAAATTTATATTCATGTCCTCTTGTCCTTCCATCATCATTCACAAACAGTTCCTCTGTGTCCATGTTTTCCAGTTTTTTAACCTTTTTAAACACAATAAGGATATCTACTCTCTCTCTCCCTCTCTCTCTCTCTTCTCTCACTGCGCTTTTGTAACTTTAGGTCCTTCAGTCTCTCTACATAAGACTATTCTCTCAAAGTTGGTTGCATTGTAATAATGAAATTTTTAGACTATATATATATAATAGATGGATCCCACCGCTTTGCCACCAGTATAAGGATCCAAAATATAGGGGGCCTCGTTAATTACTGAAAATAAGAAAAGATACCATCACTATGAATCAGAGTTACAAGAGTAGGCTGCCACCCCCAGCAAATGATGGGAAAGAATTGTTAGTTCCACTAAAGTAAGATATAGAACACTGAGGCCTTGCGAATAAGTGACTAGAGTAGTGCGAATAGAGTGAGTGAGTGTTAAGATAGCAACGCACCTTGTGGGCCACTCAACGTCACAAATAAACTTCCCAGAGAATAATAGTTCAAAGACAATAAAAACTTAATCTAATATTTACTAAGTCTAAACATACAATGTAAGAAAACTAGATATTGATCAAATTAACCATAGGTTACTTTCCAGACTAAGAATTACTAGAAAACAGAAATAAATAAATTCCCTTTCCCACTGAGATTATCACAAGGTAGACTAAATATAAGAAGGATCAAATATTTCAAGTGTGTGGTCACCACAGCTGATTGAATACTCGGAATATTATCACACTAAGATGTATAGTGTTCTACACAGTTGGATATATACCGATTTTACATTTACATACACTAATGTAGATATACAGTATATATAACTTCACCTCTTAGCCTAATACAGCATTCAAAATAATTCTATCTCATGCATATCTAATACTCTCATGGTCTCTAACGGACTCATTAAGCTAACTCCCCGAGATACCACCTCCACAAAATACTCCACCAAGTCTCAAAAAGTTCTTCATAAATTAATACCACATTCAAAGAAAGATACTACTGGCTCAAGATTTTAAAGTGTTTGAATAATCGGTACTTTTAGGGGAAACAGTTACATGTGAATACCAAAACTCTATCAACCTAAACACTTCACATCGAAAGAATTAATTATTCTAATGGACCAAACAATTCCACATTCGATTACGTAATACAGAAATAATGGTGGGGGGGATTTGCGTAACGGGCACAAATGAGAAGAACCGTTTGGTTACTTTCTCGTCGGGGCAGGCGGCTACAATGGAACAATGACAGTCTGTGGACGACACCGCGTCAAAGATCACAATCATTACGAAAGGAAGTTAGAGGAAACTTCATCAGTCAACCTACTAATATAAATAGAGAGGATTAAACTGTAGGAACAAAATGGGGGGGGGAAATGGAGAGCACATCGACTACTCACCTGTGGACGACACCGCGTCAAAGATCACAATGAGCGTCACTCCTTCGGCCACATGCTCTCTTCCTTGCAGTTGTCCTAACGTCAGAACTGACTTTGACAAATTCCTCTGCAAGATTACCATCTACACCAACTAACAAGGAATATGAAATAAGGTGTTCACACTTGACATATGTAGATGGACTGACTTACGATGTTTAAAATTTTGTGGTAATCGTATGGGACTGACAATTATACCGAAGCCTAAACCAACGAGTTTAAACTAATTATAACCATGTGTCGCAGTTGTCAGGCCTACGTGACTAAACGCGAGTGTAAAGCAAATTTCGTGGTTACAAATGTCTATTATCAGCAATTAGAATTATCTAAGCTTTAATTCATTACTATGTAGCACAAAAAGATGGTAATTTCAAACCAGACTTACAAATTTTGAATTTAAAGTATGTGTACAAACTTTCACAGTTATTAAACTCGTGCTAAACTTTGTCCCCTTTTGTGAGAACTTACTACGACTCGCACTCCCGTATCGCTTTATACAGTTCCTCTGTTACTAGTATTTCACCTTTGCTACAAATGTTAACAAGGAACAAACCTAAATATGAGTTTGATGATCACTCCCTATCCATTGCAGATGAATTAGCCTGATCAGGGGTTCAGGGCTACACTTACATTACACTTATACTAACTTATACTACACTTATATTAACTTATAATACACTTATATTAACTTAAATATACTTAAATTACCCTTAAAATTACGGCACTACATGGGTCCATCCTCCGGGGAAAATAATTTTTACATCGGAAGTCAACAATCAACTCATTTCTCTACACTTCTTAGAGACGTGTGTGCAGACGGGACAGACCTACCAAATTTGACTGTGAAACTCCCTATGAACTCCAGAATGAGTTTGTGTTCCCACTAACCGATACTCTAATAAGTGGCACCTGTCGGTCCACGAGCAAATTGTGTACCTCAGAGGGTCGCTTCCCTGTCACCAATGATCTCTCGAACATTCAGTGGAAAGATGTGCCCCAGCCAACCTCCTGCCTGAATGATAACATGGTTGTCTCACCTGGACTGACCCGTACTCTCACTGCTTGGTTCGTCCCAGGGGCGCTTCCCATGCATACAACCTACTATCACATTCACTCTCCATTCACTCATCCTTGAGTTTCCAGCTCTCCACCTAGTAACTGACGAGCGCCTGTCAGGTCCTGAAGTCACTGTTACACCCTAGACTGTGTTGACTGTAAGTTGAGAGGATACCGGTTACCCCTCTAATTAAAGCAACATAATTTTCCCACTGTAGCAGCCGTGGCTCAGTGGGTTAGAGCGCTCCGCTCTGGCCGTAGGGCCGAAGGATCGAATCCACCCAAGGGTCATTGGTAGACATCAGGAAGGGCATCCGGTCACAAAATGCTACTCGCTCCAATCCAAAAAGGCCGACGCATGCAAGCATGTTGCAGCCTTCAAAAACGAAACGAAATGAAACGAACTGAACTGGGCTACGCCCATGACACGAAATCCAATTAACCCCAAACACAGATTAAACTCTCTGAACTCTTGAACTATCACAGTCAATCGTCAGACAGTCCGACCCGCACACTTTTCCCTATCCAACGCTTAACTTGATACTGCTATAACCAGTTTAACAACACTCAACACTTTCCAATAAGTCTCTGGGGAGGACATCTCTCACAGGGCGGCGGTTACTCATCCATCGGGTTAGGTTCAAAGGCTTTTTCCGGGGGTTCCAAGAGCCATTCTCCTCCTCCGCCACAGGGCCCTGCCCATCCTGGGGCTCCCTGCATCTCCTTCCCCGCGAGCACAACTTCCACCACGCCCACACACCCATCCATCAGCTCCTCCACCACACAAGACAGACCGTCCTCTTTCATGACAAGTCCCTGACGCATCCCAGGCACCATGATTCTCCTCCCAATCCACACAGGAGCACCAACTCCTGCCTGATTCGATTTCGCCTCCATTGTCCCAGATGACACCGAGAGATGTGTGATAGTCTGCCCCCGAGTTTGTGATGTGTGTGGATTGTTTTATTGTAAGGGGAGGAGAACCTAACAAATTGGCTATGATGGTCCACTACTGTGAGAATTTACAATATTCACTCTTATGATATCCTCTAGGAGTTCACGAATTGTAAGATTAAGTGGGCCTCTAGTGTACTGATACCGAATTTCCATCTAAATCCCACCGCATTTGCCACCAGTGTAACGATGGAATTTTTAGTCTGTATATAAATAAGAAGATTCCACCACTTTACCACCAGTGTAATAATGAAAATTTTTGATTGTATATATAAAATAGAAGATTACCAATTCCACCACTTTGACACCAGTGTAAGAATCCAAAATATAGGGGGCCTTGTTAAAATAAGAAAAGATACCATCACTATGAATCAGAGTTACAAGAGTAGGCTGCCACTGTAAAGCAGGATTTTTTTATCTATCTAAATATCCAAATCTATCTAAATATATCCTAGCGCATGAGACACCAGTGTAGGGGCGCCACTTTGACTGAATGACTTTATTTAATATTTACTGATTACTGAATCACTACCGAGATAGAGATCCTAGAGTTATTAGAGAAGGCCACGTTAATTGATTAACACTAGGAAGAAATAACAACAGGTAGCAGTAGAATTAATTTGGTATGCTGCCACCACCCAGCGATTGCCAGGAAAAAAAAAAGTGTTAAAAGATATTAGTCCCGTACAGTGAGAGAGGGGACAATGAGGCCTAGGAGCAGTAATCAGAGTAGCGTGAAAGTATGAAAGCATGAATTATATAGATAGTAACATACCTTGCGGGCCACTCGATCTCACAATCAACTTCCCAGAGGAATTTAGACCAAACACTTACGAAAAATTTAATTAACTATATTACTATCCTTAATATACATAAAATGAAATAACCTTCAAACAAGAAATAGTATCTAGAACATAGTAATACTTCAGTCTCTGATGCCACCAGATTATCTGAGAGAATTAATACTCTCTTCTCCATAGATTATAAATCAACTGACTCACATATCACGGTTCAAAGTAATTATACGAGAAAATACCACCACAGAAGTACCTTGGGCTTTACCCTCAACAAGATGTTGATTATACGGCTCACAAAAGAATTACTCGCCCTATACATAACATACATACATTAAGAATACACTCAACTCGACCTCTCAACTCAATTCGAAGTACACATGTGAAAAAAAAATTACAAACCCTGGAGAGACTTACATAAAGCACGGTCTCAAAAGGACTCGTAGAATTTCCCAGGTTTACAACTTGTTACAAGGTTTACTCTGTATTTAATATAATCACCCCTATTTTCCATGGGTTTGCACAATATAACATATCTATGTAAATTATCAGATGCCCAAGAATATTTTAATATATAATATCACAGCGCTTGCAATACCCTGCATGATAGAGAAATACAACACTCCATATCTCACTCGCTTTTAACCAGAATATTTCACTTTATGAATAAAGGGCTTTACTAAGTGGACCATACAACATCATAATCGACAACTATGTATAAGAAATGAACTAAGTGGAACTGTGTAAGGGTACTGGCAATTAGGACTACGAGACTTTTCGCAGACGACAGCCAGACTCCATGACGCCACACCAAATCTGTGGACACGTCCGTCTGATATGAAATCACAGCTCGAAGTCATATAAAAGTATTGGAAAATATTATCAGACAACTTACTTTATATATAGTTAGAATGAAAACTAATTATTGTGACGTATGGGGGAAATACAGTGAATTTACTCTAGACCATACCTGTGGACACGTCCGTCTGATATGAAATCACAGCTCAAAGTGACGGCTTGCGGCAAGGACGCTCCGGGAATCCCGCAATGTTCTTACAAACGGTTCCGACTTCGACTTATAATTCTACAGTTAACTTATTATACAATCATCCAGGAATTTTGCAACAAGGAATTTTCACTCTCCTCTACTTAGACAAAATGACTTATGATGATTTAAATTTTGTGGCAATAACATGGGTCTAACAGTTTAAACGATGCCTAAACTCACACATACAGTTAATTATTCTTTATGTCGCGTTGGTCTGGCCTACGTGATCTAGCGACAGTGAAAAATAAATTAATTTCACGGCTAACAATGTCCATAATCAATAATCAGACTTTACCTAAACTCATAGACATTATTATTTAGTACAACAGGATGATAAACACAAACTCAACTACAAAATTCTGAATTCCAAGTGTAAATACAACTCATCGCGAATTTTAATCTCAAATCAACTTTCTTCGCCTCTTTATCAAAAACAGTCATGAATTTGCTCATCCAACCCGCTCCACACGGTCTTACATGTTAACAATATTACTCCCCTACTACACTTCAACTAAGATCAAGCCCAAAAAATGAATTACAAGGTCCACTTCCCATACATTGCATCATCTAAACCGGGTCCAGAATTACACTTACACCATACATAAACCAACGTAAATTACACTTACACCATACTTATACTAACGTAAATTACACTTATATTACACTTACACTATACTTATACTAACTTATATTACTCTTATACTACTTATATTATACTTATATTACATCCCAAAATTACAGCATTACACCACCACCCAGCGAATGACAGGAAAGAATTGTTAGTTCCACTAAGTAAGATATAGAGCACTGAGGCCTTGCGAATAAGTGACTAGAGTAGTGTGAATAGAGTGCGTGAGACTTAAGATAGCAATGCACCTTGTGGGCCACTGAATCTCACAAAAAATCTTCCCAGAGAATAATAGTTCAAACACAACAAAAACTTAATCTAATATTTACCAAGTCTAAACATACAATATAAGAAAACTAGATATTGATCAAATTAACCATAGGTTACTTTCCAGACTAAAAATTACTAGAAAACAGAAATAAATAAATTCCCTTTCCCACTGAGATTATCACAGGGTAGGCTAAATATAACAAGGATCAAATATTTCAAGTGTGTGGTCACCACAGCTGATTGAATACTCGGAATATTATCACACTAAGATGTATAGTGTTCTACACAGTTGGATATATACCGATTTTACATTTACATACACTAATGTAGCCATATATATAACTTCACCTCTTAGCCTAATACAGCATTCAAAATAATTCTATCTCATGCATACCTAATACTCTCATGGTCTCTAACGGACTCCTAACTCCCCGAGATACCACCTCCACAAAATACTCCACCAAGTCTGGAACATATGCACTAACTCAAAAGGTTATTCATAAATTAATACCACATTCAAAGAAAGATACTACTGGCTCAAGATTTTAAAGTGTTTGAATAATCGGTACTTTTAGGAGAAACAATTACATGTGAATACCAAAACTCTATCAACCTAAACACTTCACATCGAAAGAACAGATTATTCTAATGGACCAAACAATTCCACATTTGATTACG
>JAGKTI010002768.1:19019-57220 GCA_018397915.1 Birgus latro
GAATTTGTGTAACGAGCACAAATGAGAAGAACCGTTTGGTTACTTTCTTGTTGAGGCAGGCGGCTACGATGGAACAATGGCAGTCTGTGGACGACACCACGTCAAAGATCACAATTATTATAAAAGGAAGTTAGAGGAAACATTATCAGTCAACCTACTAATATAAATAGAAAGGATTAAATTGTAGGAACAAGATGGGGGGGGGAAATGGAGAGCGCGTCGACTACTCACCTGTGGACGACACCACGTCAAAGATAACAATGAGCGTCACTCCTTCGGCCACATGCTCTCTTCCTCACGGTTGTCTTAACGTCAGAACTGACTTTGACAAATTCCTCTGCAAGATTACCATCTACACCAACTAACAAGGAATATGAAATAAGGTGTTCACACTTGACATATGTAGACGGACTGACTTACGATGTTTAAAATTTTGTGGTAATCGTATGGGACTGACAATTATACCAATACCTAAACCAACGAGTTAACCTAATTATAACCATGTGTCGCAGTTGTCAGGCGTACGTGACTAAACGTAAGTGTAAAGCAAATTTCGCGGTTAGAATTTAACTAAGCTTTAATTTATTACTATGTAGCACAAAAAGATGGTAATATCAAACCAGACTTACAAATTTTGAATTTAAAGTATGTATACAAACCTTCGTGATTATTAAACTCATGCTAAACTTTGGTCCCTTTCGTGAGAACTGACTATAACTCTCACTCCCATATCGCTTTATACAGTTCCTCTATTACTAGTATTTCACCTTTGCTACAAATATTAACAAGGAACAAACCTAAATATGAGTTTGATGATCACTCCCTATCCATTGCAGATGAATTAATCAGGGGTTCAGGGCTACACTTACATTACACTTATACTAACTTAAACTACACTTATATTAACGTATATTACACTTATATTAACTTAAATATACTTAAATTACCCTTAAAATTACGGCACTACAGCATCCTGTCCCCATCCTCTGTACTTTTCAAATTTTCTTACATTCTTCTTAAAATGCGGTGACCATATGATGACTGCTGCACATTCTAATTTTGGTCTTATATTGGACACAATTATTTCTCTCAACATTTCCTCATTCAGATAGCTGAATGCCACTCTCATATTTGCCATCAGTCTGTGCCCCTCCAGTTGTAGTGCCGTAATTTTAAGTTAGAATAAGTGTAATATAAGTGTAATATAAGTTAATATAAGTGTAATATAGGTGTAGTTTAAGTTAGTTTAAGTGAGGTGTAAGTGTAGTTCTGGACCCCTGTTTAATTGACGCAATGTATGGGAAATGAACCTCAAAATTCATTTTTGGGGGCTTGATCCTAGTTGAGGAATAGCAAGAGTGTAATATTATTAATATGTAAGACTGTGTGGAGTGAGATTACGTGCAAAAGCATGATCTGTTTTTGATAAAGAGGCAAAGAAAGTTAATTCGAGGTTAAAATTCGCAGTAAGTTGTATTTACACTTTGAATTCAGAATTTTGTAGTTGAGTTTGTTACTATCATCTCGTTGTACTAAATAATAATGTCTATGAGCTTAGGTAAAGTCTGATTATTGATTATAGTCATTCATAGCCGTGAAATTTATTTATTTTCACTGGCGCCAGATCACGTAGACCAGACAACTGCGACACATGGTTACAATTAATTAAAATGCGTGAGCTTAGGCTTCGGTAAAAACTGTCAAACCCCAGTTACTACCACAAAATTTGAAACATCATAAGTCAGTTTGTCTAAGTAAGAGGAAAGAGAAAATTCCTTGTTGCAAGTTCCTTGATGATTGTTATAGTAAGTAAACTGTAGAGTAATAGCCAAAGCCAGTTCCAGCGTTGGGACGACAACAGCAAGCGAGCACGTATCCTAGACCTATGCTCATTGTGAGTTCTGGCGGCATCCACTCAACAGGTTAGTTGAGAGTGTCCTTAAATCCCCCCCCTCTCTGTCTCAATAATAGATCTTCTATATATCTGTATATATAGAAAGTTGACTGATGATATTCCCGAACTTCTCTTCTATATTGATTGTGAGTCCTGGCGGCACCCACTCAACAGATTGTCGGTGTAACGTCGAGGCTTCTAGTTACCATCTACGTAAGAGCCACGGAGTGTTTCTAGCCAAAGCCCATACACAATTTCCCCCCCTAGTTCATTTCTTTCTGCATTGTTGTCGATTATGTATTCGTATGGTCCGCTTGGAAAAGCCTTTTCTTCTAAAGTGAAGTATTCTAGATAAAAGCGAGTGTGTTTTATGAAGTCAGATTTCCTAACATACAGGGTATTGCAAGCGCTGTGAAATTTTAAACAGTATCATTCTTGTGCAACCGATCATATACATAAATATGTTAATTTATGTTAACCTATGGAAAATTAGGGTGAATATACTAAATCTAGAGTAATCTTTGGTGATAAGTTGTGTGCCTGGGAATTAGATCTGCGAGTCCATTAGAGACCGTGGTTAATGCGAGCCCATTATTGACCGTGGTTAATGCAAGTCACGCCAGAATTTGAAATATTCTTTTCTCTTTATTTGTGTACCTCGTGTTAGGTTAAGAGGTCAAGTTATATGTATAATTAATGTATGTAAATTATTGATCGGGTGTATAATTCATCTGTGTACAGTAATATCAACATCTTGTTGAGTGTAAAAGCCCAAGGGTCTTATCAGTGGTGGTGTTCACTCGATTAATAAGTTTTGTACCGTGATATATGAGTCAGCCTGATTTATTTTCTGTGGAGAAGAGACCATTATTTTTTTCCAGTTATTCTGGAGGAATCAGAGATTGAAGTATAACTGTGTACTAGTTACTATTGTTTGAAGGTTAATTTTCTTTTATGTATGTTAAGGTTAGTAAATCATAGATAATTATTTTTCTTATGTGTTTGATCTAAACTCCTCTGGGAAGTTGATTGTGAGATCGAGTGGCCTGCAAGGTATGTTACTGTCGCACCGCTGCCCAGGTGTCGTTACGGTATTTCTCGGGAATATATTCTCCCGTATTTAATAGTGAATGGTAACGTGGTAAAATCCGCCTCGACACTGGCAACGCGCGACATGGGGGACTTCACTAACACGCCACTACACACATGTACTTAGAACTGGGAACTGGAAGAAGTGAAAAAATAATATGGCTTTTCTAGGCTTTAATTACAAAATAGTATTTACAAAAATCTACAAATAACTCTGAGGTAATTCCCACCTCATTTCACTTCACGTGCAGATGTGCCAAAAAACCGCACATACACGTCTACTCTTAAGTCACTTGAATACTAACACTATTTTAATAAAGCAAAGCCAGTCTTGTAAAAAATCACTAGTGCTGTTATATATATAGCACTCTTTACTCACTCATATATATGAAATCACTGTTACATCAGTATAAGAAAAACACATTTAAACATTTAAAATCTTAACTCCTTCCGTTTCTAACTAGGAGTCCTTGTACTAGTCCCAGACGACAGACAAATAAAATAGCACTGCTAGTCGGTTGTACCCGCGGTTACACAAGCATGTACTTTCACTTACTACCAGTAGTGCTCGCATTGCTGACTCCCTGGAACTTTACGTTGGCTATACAGCGACGTCTCTGCACCAAGCTACGTCGGGCTGCGTCACCTGCCTCACCGTTCACTAGGGATCTCCTCCAGGCTCTAGTCTGAACTGAACTCTCTAGCCCTGTCTGGCCTCAGAAAGTTGCCGATGTTCGCTAGCGGGTCATGTGGTGTGAGGTGGGTGATGACTTCACCCACTCATCCAACGCCGTCACCCACATCTCACCCGCTTCACCCGTTGCCGAGCCGGACCAGATCTGCAGACGTCAGCTCGCGCTCCCACGATCGGATAACGCCCAACCAGCAGTCTTGTGCATAAACAAATTGACCAACACCACCTGCACTACTCCTCTCTCTCTATCTCTTCCTCCTCCTTCCTCCAGTTATCTCTTTCTCTCAACCTCTCTTCCTTATTCCATCTCCCTATTGCCCACAGCTGTACACAGAATCCATCGAACCCCTACTCTTTCCCCCCTGTCCGCGTTTCATCCTAAACTCACGTCCGGCAGGCGGTGTCACCTGCACACCTGTAACAGCTGTGAGTCTTACACCTGCCCGAGGGGATGCATGTCGGCTTCCCAACATTACTATCTATTGAATTCACACACTCTAATTTACTCACGCTACCCTGATTACTGACTCTAGGCCTCAGTGTCCCATCTTTCACTGAGCGGGACTAATAACTTCTTTCCTGGCAAATGCTGAATGGTGGCAGCCTACCAAAATTAATTCTACATCTACTTGTTAGCATTTCTTCCTAGTGGAAATCAATTTACGTGGCCTTCCACAAAAATTCTAGGATTTCTTCCTTGGTAGTAATCAGTATTCAGTAATCATTAAAAATCTAGTAAATTCATATAGACAAATCCCGAACATTACACTGGCGGCTAAACCGGTGGGATATTTTAAATTTCTATGTGTGCCAAAAAATTCCCGGCGTGACGCAATGCTTTTCCGATAGTAGGTTATCTGTATTGTCACTCTGAGATTTTTCTTGCTTTGCTGATCCTCTTTCTTCCTATTTTGTGCTTGTAACTTGGTCTTTTGCCTCTTATTCCCATTCCTAGGACCTAGTGTAATGGGGTGTATAAAAGCCCGCGTTGCCCAGAGGAAAAGTGGGGATCCTCTCTTTGGCTCAGTGGTTAACGTGCGCGGGATTCAAGCGCGGGGGCCTGAGTTCGAATCTCGGTCAGAACAGTGATTAATTTATTCAGTTTCATTTCAGTTATTACATTGGTCAGCAGCGGTGTGGGATGTAAGGTAAGGGCCATGAGGGTC
The DNA here is from genome assembly GCA_018397915.1 of Birgus latro. Lineage (NCBI taxonomy): Eukaryota > Metazoa > Arthropoda > Malacostraca > Decapoda > Coenobitidae > Birgus > Birgus latro. The sequence continues at coordinate 23,863 of JAGKTI010002768.1, forward strand.
ATATGTCGTGTTGACAGCCTTACAACCCGGTGGTGGCCTCCAATGCTACGCTACCATGTGGGAGAGCAAAACTGACCAAATTAATCACCAGAGAGAGAAAAGAGTGATGTAATGGGGTGTATAAAAGTCCGTGTTGCCCAGAGGCAAAGTGGGGATCTTCTCTTTGGCTCAGTGGTTAACATGCGCGCGATTCAAGCGCGGGGGCCTGAGTTCGAATCTCAGCCAGAACAGTGATTAATTTATTCAGTTTCATTTCAGTTATTACACTAGCATTATTTTTTCATTAACAACCATTTTCCAAGTCTGGCTTCAACAGTATAACTATTCCAGATCATTTTGGAACTCCACGCAACTCACTATTTTGAATTTGCTTCTTAAATTTTCCATCATCAGCAAGTACGTTCATATAGCTACATAAACCTTCTGGCATATCATTTACATATATCAAAACATAATAGGAGCCAAAATTGAACCTTGTGGCATTCCACTAGTCACACTTTTCCATCGAGAATCATTGTCCCTTATAACTGTTCTCATTTCTCTGTCTATCTGTCTAACTATTGCTAGATGCCTTAATCCCGTAAGGGGTGGCCCCAAACAAATCGCCTCCATGTCGCCCTGTCTCCTGCCACTTCACTGCCCTGCTTCCAGCTCACACCCCTACTCTCTCAAATACCTCTTCCATCCCTCCATCTCATCCTCGGCCTCCCCCTCCCTCTCCCCCCCTCCACCTCACTCACATGCACTCTCCTCATCAGTCTCTTGCTTTCCATCCTCTTCACATGACCAAACCACCTCAGTGTGTTTCTCCTAATGCTTCCTATCACATCCACATCCACATCACAGACTTCACTTCCTCATTTGTGTCAGTCTGTCTCTCTATGTGACTGCACATGCTCCTCTCAATTAACTCATTTCCACTGCTCTCACTTTTGACTTGTGTCCTTCCAACAAAATCCAAGTTTCACTTCCAAATGTTAGAGTCGGTATCACAATACTGTCATGCAGCAACTTTTTCACTTCCATGCACATTTCCCTGTTTCTTATCACTGCTTTCATAGAACCAGCAACCTTTCTTCCTTGTTGCACCCTTTCAAGCCTTTCACCCTCTAAATTTCCATCCTTACTCATCACACTACCCAAGTACTTAAATGCACTCACATTTTCCTTTTCCTCCTCATCCAACCTCACTGTACATTCATGACTTCATTTATCTCGAAGACCATAACTTTGCTCTTCCCTACATTCATTAATTTGTCATCCCACTAAATAAGTTTCCATCTACTTTAGCAGTTTCCCATTCATTCTTCCAACAGTTATAATTTTCATAGCAATCTTTTGTGCAGCACTGTATCAAATGCCTCCTTCAAATCCAGGTAGACACAGGCTACCCTGCCTTCTCTTTCCTGCAAGATATCCACCACTCTGCTGTAAAAACTCAGCCAGTTTGTTACACATGAAGAGCCTTCCCTGTATCAAAACTGTTATGCTGTTATTAGCCTACCTCATTTTCTTCTAGGAACTTAATCCACCTTTTTCTGATAAATTTTTCACACAGTTTGCAAACAACACAGGTAATGGATATAGGTGTATAATTTAGTGGGTCTTCTTTATCACCTTTATAAATTGGCACTATATTTTTTCCTTTTCCAGTGTATTGACAACTCTTCTGTGTTCAGTAAACATTTAAAATCATAAATTGGCTTCACCATTTGATCTGCATATCTAATACTCTCATCAAGTATAACATTTCATTTCTATCAACTACCATCCCAGCTAACTGTTGAGCCCTCTCTTCTTCACCAGATTCCATAAATTCACCTTCATTTACAAGTACTGAAAGTAGCCTATTGTTTATTACCTTACTCATATCCTCATCCTTATTATATATCACTTCCCCATCTTTCAGTCTCACTATAGTATCCCATACTTCTATTTTGCCATTTACAAATTTGTAGAACAATTTAGGTTCCTTCTTAATTTTAGTCACTATATCCTTCTCTTATTTCATGTCTTCTCATTGTACCTTTAAATGGTCATTTCTTGCCTCCTTGTATTCATTTCATGCTCTCTCACTGTTTTCTTCATAACCTACTCCATGCTGCATTTCTTTTTTCTTGTGCCTTCCTTCTCTGTAATTAAACCATTCCCTTTTCCTTTCCATTTGGATAGCAGATTTTGGGATATGTTTACTGATACCCTCTTCATATATATTATATCATTATTTCATATTTCTCTTAAATATTTCTGCCATTGTCATTCTGCTGCAATCTTCATTACCAAAATAATGTTTTAGGGAGTCAAAGTCTGATTTTTCATAGTTTTGTCTATCCTGCCTATATGTTTCTTCTCTCTCTCCCATATCTCTCATCAACACCTACATTTAAATGACCAAATGGTCACTTTTCCCCAGGGGACACTGGTTTCCCAAACACATCAGTGGGATCTTTTGTTAATATCAAATCCATCATCAATGGTTCAATGTCTCCTCTAAGTCCTGTACTGTATTTTCCATGACATGTAGAGTTAGCTTATTTTCAACCTTCAGGTCCATTACTTTTTATCCTCAAGATTCTACATTTATCCCTACAATTTACCTCTTTGTAGTTAAAATCTCCAGTCAATAACAATTTGTTGTTTCTTCTAATCAACTTTTCTAACACACATAGGGACCCTCTCATCAGACGTTCATATTCATCTCTTCTCTATGTTCTTGTTTGAAGAGGTATATAGATTGTAATTATATCCAGTTTCTTACCCAGATTTTTTTGTATTTCCACCCGTTTCACCACCTCTGCCCTATTACAGTACTTCCAAGATCTATCCTTCTTGCCATTATTTTTTTATGAGTCATAACCAGCACACATCCACCAATTTTTTTTCTCCTATCATTCTTCCATACATTTTACAGTAGTCATTCCATCCTAATACATTCCTGTCACTGTCGCTTCAATTTGGTTTTGGCTAGTGGTGGTGATCATCATCCACTCACTTGATGTAGTGTTGCCTACTTCATCTTTCACTTTTATCAATCTTTTTCTGTGTCTGCCTTCCTCCCTCCTATTTGTCCTATCTTCCCTGTCACTTTTTATTACTCTTCTTTCTGTTTCAGATGGCTTTACATTGAGTGACAAGCCTAAAGGTTGTCTGTATGCCAGGAAACAATTTACAGCATTTAGTGGTAACCACATACCCAACCTATATGTGTTCCCTACATGTCAACAAGTGGGTTGGTGTAGGATTAGTGTCCCTCTCTGTAAAACAACTAACTCAGAGTCAAACTGCCTCCCCTTAAGGATTGTGGTGTGTGGCTATAGATAGATAGACATAATGTCCAGTTTCTTTCTCTTTTAAATGATCACTTAACTCCATTGTCTTTGCTACCAGCCCATGTGTGTTCTTACCTACCTAATTGTTCTTATGTAATTTTATCTATACAGGAATGAGTCAAGCTCATAACGTCCCGTGTATTAAACCATTTTTAACATACATATCCTTAAATTTATGAATGGTTTTGGCACACATTTTTCATTCGGTAGTGCATTCCACTGATCAATTGCCCTATTTGGGAAACTGAATTTCCTTAAATCTTAAGAGCCTCTCTTTTTTTGTAGTTTTTTGCAGTGTCCTGTTACTGATGCTTCCCCATAGGTTATATATTCATTTATGTCTATTTTCTTTTTCCCTGAGATGCATTTATATAGCATAATCATGTCTCCTTTTTTCCTTCTCTCCTGCAGTGTTGGTAGCTTCAGTTTTTCTGGTCCTTTTTCGTAGCTTAGATCCCTTAAGCTTGGTACCCATCTTGTAGCTACCCTTTGTACTTTTTCAATCTTATTTGTGTTTTTTTTAAATGATTCTAGACCACTGATGCATACTCCAGGGTTGGTCTGATGAATGATGTTATTATCTTTATCAGCATGTCTTAATTTATTTATGTGAATGCTGTTCTTGTATTAGCAAGCAGTGTATACATGTTACATACCTTCTCACTGATATGGCCAACCAGAGTTAAACTGTTATTGATAATCACTCCTAGGTCCTTCTCCCTTTCTGTTATATGTAGGGTTGAACTTCCTAACTTGTAATCCCAATCTGGTCGTTTTTCACTTTTTCCAAACTTAATTGCTGTACATAACACTTTTCCATATTAAATTCCATTTGCCATTTATTGCTTCATTCATGAAGTTTATTTAACTCTTCTTGTAGCTCTCTTCAAGAATCTGTGTTAGTAATCTTCCTTTGTATTTTTGCATCATTAGCAAACATATTTAGATAGCTTCCTTTTCCAATGTTGCTGTGTATGTCTTTTATACTAAAAACATAATTGGTGCTAGCACTGAGCCCTGTGGAACTTCATGAGTCACTTCCCTCCGTGATGAGTAATTTCCCCATAGTACTGTTCTCATTTTTCTTTTTCTGAGAAAATCCTGCATCCAGTAGTATAGGTTGCCTTGGATATCTCCTTGATGGTACAGTTTCCATAAAAGTCTTTGGTGCAGTATTCTATCAAATGCTTTCTTGAAATATAAAGAGATACTGTCCACTCATCCATCTCTTTTCTGTAAAGTTTCTGTAACTCTATCATAGTACCTTAATTGATAGTAACACATGATTCTCCTTTTCTAAAACTGAACTACCTTTCTGTTATCATACCATGTTCTTCTAGATGGTTTACCCAAACTTTTCTTATCAGCTTTTCTAGTATCTTACAACACTGGTCAATGATACTGGATGGTAGTTGAATGGATTCTGTTTATTCCCATCCTTGAATAGGGGAACAATGTTTGATTTCTTCCAAATATCAGGTAGTTTACCTTGACCCAAGGATTTCTTGAATATTAAATATAATGGTCTGCCTAACTGTTCTGCACATTCATCTAGCACCCAACCTGAAATTTCATCAGGACCATATGCTTTTCCATTGTCTAATTTACTTAACTCTTCCTGCACTTCTTTTTCTGATATTTGTATATCTGGTAATATGTGTGGTCATGCATGTTCCATATCTTTTTCAAAAAATTTTTTCTTCTGTAAGAACTGATTGGAAGTTTTTATTTAGTGCTTCACAAATATCTTTCCCTTGTGTATAGATGATCCCCTCATCCATAATGGACTGTATTTTATCTCTAGCATTGGTTTTGCTTCAGATGTAGCTGTAAAATAGCTTAGGTTGATCACTACTTTTACTTATATTGCCTTCATCAAACTGTCTTTGAGCCTCCCTCCTTAACCTTGTATAATCTTGCCAGTTAATAGTTGTTATATGCCCTCTCATTGTTGTGTCTTCTGTATCTATTCCACAGCAAATCTCTTTTTTCTTTTGGTTTTTTTACATTCTATATTAAACCATTTCTCTGTTTTCATTTCTGTTTCTTTGTGCTGAGGGATGTAATTTTGGACTCCTATTTCATAAAAATCACAGAGTTTTCTATGTATTGTACATGACATTTAAATCTTGTTCTCTGAGGTCCTTTTCCCAATCTATTTCAAATTAGTACTTCTTCAGGTCTTGATAGATGCTCTTTTTGTAGTTAGACTCTTTTTGTAACTCTCATTAGTGGTAACTATATCATATGCATTCCTGAAGTTGCAATTTAATACTGCATGGTTGCTCTTGCTGGATTTAGGGTGGTACATTATATTGTCAGGTCTTGATAGATGCCCTTTTTGTTCAGAGGAATCTGAAATTTAATGTAAACAAGAGTAAAGTTATGGTGTTTGAGAGGAATGAAGTCACAGAATGCACAGTGAGGTTGGATGGTAAGGGTATGGAGAATGTGAGTGCATTCAAGTACTTGGGGAGTGTGATGAGTAAGGATGGAAGTTTTGGGGTTGAAGTGCTTGAAAGGGTACAGCAAAAAAGGAAAGTTGTTGGTTCATTGAAAGTGGTGATGAGAAATAGGGAGGTGAGTATGGAAGTTAAGAAGTCACTGCATGATAGTATTGTGATCCCTACCCTGACGTATGGAAACGAGGCATGGACCTTGCTAGGGGGGAACAAGTCAAGAGTGAGAACAGTGAGATTGAGTTACCTGAGAGGAGCATGTGCAGTGACATGGAAGGACAGGTTGACGAATGAAGAAGTGAAAGAACGTTGTGGGGTGGATGTGGATGTGATTGTGAAGATTAGGAGATGTACACTGAGGTGGTTTGGACATGTGGAGAGAATGGAGAATGAAAGACTGTCTAAGAAGGTGTATGTTGGTGAAGAGGAAGGGGGGAGGGGAAGGAGACTGAGGATTTGGTGGAGGGATGGAGTTGAGGGTATATGAGGAAGGAGGGAGTGAGTTGGGAAGGACAGACAAATGATGGATGACAGAGCGACTTGGAGGCGCTTTGTCTGCAGCCACCCTTTGCGGGATTAGAGCGTCGGGCTATAGATAGATAGATAGATAGAAATCTCCAGTTAATATAATTCTTTCAGATTTCTCTTCCATTCTATGTAGTAATGTTCATAAACTTTGAATTGTACTTTCTACCAGGTATTCATACTTGCCTCTGTCCCAAGTGTTTGTTTTGGGTAGCATGTATAAATTTGCCACAGTTACTATCCCTTCAGGTGTGTTAATGTCTACTGCAGTCAGTTGTACTTGTGAGGGTCTATCTAGTTCTATTCCTTTGACGTAGTTTTTTTTTTGTTAAGATTATAATTCCTCCTCCTTTTCATAAATTTCTTCTCTATATATTGTATTTCTCTGTGTTTAGGGTATTGTTTGATATCTTTGGGGTTAAATTTGTTTCAGTTAGGCAAATCGTATTTAGTTCCTTTTCTATGGTACAGTCTTTCATCTCTAATAATTTAGACACCATTCCATCAACACTTGAGTACTTTCAGTTAATCATCAAGTTTGCATACTTGCCATAGCTTGAGTCTACTACCTTCCTTCTTTTTATTCCCTGTTGGTTATGTACCACATTCATCCTGCAGTTTAGTTACTTGTAAAATAATGTACTTTTCTCTTCCTCAGATCTTTCCTCATTCTTTGTTTTTGCTTCCTCCCTCTTCTCCTTTAGTATTCCCAAATCCTCTTGAGTTAGGCATCTTTTCATCCATACTTTTTTAAATTCCTCTTTTTCCATGAGTTTGTTTGCATATTTTAGTGTTTCCTCCACAGTGTTCACACTCTGGAAGGTTACTTTCAGGGGCCTTGACTTATTTCTATCATATTTTCCTAGCCTTTCATGTTCCTCTGTGTCTTTATCACAGATTTCCTCTGATACTTCCTTCATTGTGTTCATTATATTTGCCATCTTTTGTCTCTTGAAATTTTGTTTCTTATTTCTTCTTCATTTATACCAATGATCACCATAGATTTGTTGATATCTGCTGAATCTTTGATCAGTTTGGGGTTGTTTTTAGTGGCTTCGTTCACTTCTTTTGTAATGCTTTTTTCTTTGACTTTTGTTTCTAAGTCTTTCCTTACTTTCACCATTTCAGCATACATAGTTTGTACTTCATCTTTGCGACTGTGCATCACTTTTTTCATATGGGTTATCTTCTCTTCAGTATCACTTCTTTGGTCTATCAGACTGCTTGCTTGCTTCATTGTCTTTGTATCATTTCTGAACTCCTCCATAATACTCTTATGGTTGACAACTGTACTTGGCATTTCACTAATCTTCCTTCTAAGTGAACCCACCTCAGCCGACAGCTCATCTCTTGTGTCTTTTTTGTTTAATTTCTTTACTAATTTTTCATTTTTTTCTTTCTGTACGCATAATTACTTCCTAACCTGCCGGGTCCCACCGACGTATGATGCACGTCGTTACTTTTTTCCACGGACAGACCCACCGACGTNGGGATACTGCGTGGCCCCACCTAACCCCCCCTTCCCCCCCTCCCCCCACACTGGGCAGTTCACCTGTTAGCAGTTACCTGACCAGTAAAGGTATGTTGCCCCACGGTCTCTCCAATGACGAAATTCACGGTGAAAGTGATTCCTGAGATGGAGGACAAAGAAACAAAGAAGCTAGAGGTAGAAACAAACAGAAGTGATAAGGTGGTAATGTCGTAAAGGAAGGTGCCACATGCTGGGGTTTTGGGTGAGTGAACAATGCTTTTATCACCAATATTATTGTGTGAAAACCAATATAGACTTGTACTACACATAAATTCGTACCAAATAAATAAATAGATAAGTAACTTAAAGTGACTTGAATTAGTTAACCCTTCCATAGTTCATTTTCTTTAGCCAGGTACCCTGAAAAAGAAGGAAAATATAAGGTTAAATGATGCCTGTATCAACATTTTTAAGCTCAGGAGGGCGATTTCTCTGTGGATTTTCGATGTTTCTCATCAAAAACGGAGGTTTGAGCCAAAAAAGCAAAAAGCCAAAAATCAGTTGGGATCCTGGCTGGGTTAAAAACTGGTCGAGACTGGGCGGGTTAATTTCTCTTTGAAAAATTTTCTCCAGTTCATTCACTTTCTTTACTATTTTATTATATGTTTCCATTTCAACCAGTTCTAGGTAGAAATCATCCTGTTTTCTACCTTTATCTCCTGTCTTAACTCCTTCCATATTCACTTTTCTCAAGATTGTGCTTATCATATCCTCTGACTAACGCAAGAAAGCCTTGGTTTAATCACGCTTGTTCTAATGCTGTCCGCAACAAGGAGAGGGCCTATAAGAGGTACCGGACAACCCACCCCTGAATCACATCTTTTATATATTTCTGCCCGGAATCGTGCTTAGTCTGTTCTTCGGTCTGCTAAAAATAATTTCATCCGTGCTAAATGTTCTCAACTCTCCAACTCGAATTCTTCTCGCTCCTTCTGGCACCTTGCCAAAAACCTTTCTAACAACTTTACTTCATCATCCTTCCCTCCCCTTTTCTACTCTGATGGCTCTGTAGCTATTTCTTCTACTGATAAAGCGGATCTCTTCACTCAGACTTTCTCCTCCAATTCCACATTAGACGATTCCGGTGCTATTCCTCCATCACTTCCCCCCTCTGACTTCCTCTTGACTGACATTAAAATTTCTTCAGCTGATGTATTTTCTGCTATCACTGGCCTCAATACTAACAAGGCATATGGGCCTGATGGAGTCCCTCCTGTTGTCCTCAAAAACTGTTTATGTGCTTACACCCTGCCTAGGTAAACTCTTTCGCCTTTGTCTATCAACTTGTACCTTTCCTTCTTGCTGAAAGATTGCTCTCATTCAGCCAGTCCCAAAGAAGGGTGACCATTCCCAACCCTCTAACTATCGTCCAATTGCTTTAGCATCCTGTGTCTCAAAAGTTTTCAAGTCAATCCTTAACAGAAAAATTTTGAAGTATCTTTCCTGTCACAACCTTCTTTCTGATCGTCAGTATGGGTTCCATCAGGGACACTCCACTGGCGATCTTCTCACCTACCTTTCAGACTCCTGGTCATCCTCCTTTCGGGGCTTTGGTGAAAGCTTTGCCATTGTACTTGACATCTCAAAGGCATTCGATCGAGTCTGGCATAAATCTTTAATTTCCAAACTGCCCTCCTATGGTTTCTATCCTTCTATCTGTGCCTTCATCTCTAGCTTCCTTTCTGGTCGTTCTATAGCCGCTGTTGTAGACAGCCATCGTTCTTCTCCTAGACCTATCAACAGTGTTCCTCAGGGCTCTGTCCTATCACCAACTTTCTTCCTTTTATTCACCAGTGACCTTCTAAGCTGTACATCTAACCCTATCCACTCATATGCTGATGATTCCATCCTTCACCTTTCCATTCGGTTTCTGCGACGTCCATCTCAGCAGTTACTTCAACAAAAAAAAGGATGAGGCTATGGCACAGCTAATGTCTGACTTGGCTCGTATCTCTGATTGGGGTAAAAATAATCTTGTTATTTTTAATGCATCAAAAACTCAGTTCTTACATTTATCAACCCGACAAAATCTTCCTCCGGATTACCCACTAATGTTTAATAATGTCCAGTTCTGTCCTGCATCATCCTTGAACATGCTTGGGGTTTCATTCTCTCAGGATTTGTCTTGGAAAGAACACATTACATCTTTTGTGAAATCTGCTTCCCAAGAGATTAGGTGTGCTAAGCCGATTCCGAACTTTCTTTACCCCTGCACAGTTGTTGACCTTGTACACGGGTTTTATTCGGCCATGTATGGAGTACAATTCTCATGTGTGGGGAGGCTCCCCACATGCAGCTCTTCTCACTAGGGTGGAGTCAAAGGCTTTTTGCCTCATTAACTCTCCTCCTCTTACTGATTCCCTTCAACCTTTGTCTCTTCGCCGCACTGTTGCATCTTTATCTCTCTTCTATCGCTACTTCAATGGTCACTGTTCCTCTGAACTGTCTGCTTGCATCCCTCCACCTCTACGACGGGCACGTAATACCCGTCTAGCGACAAACTCTCATCCCTTTTCTGTCCAACTCTCTAATGCAAGAGTTAACCGTTACTCCCGGACCTTCATTTATGCAACTGGTCAGCTCTGGAACTGTCTTCCTCTGTCTGTATTTCCTACTTCCTATGATCTCCAGTCTTTCAAATGTAGTGTGTCCAGGCATCTCAAAATGAACGGATCTTGAATTTGGCTCTCTTTTGTATTGTTTTTGCTTTTTCTTGGAAGGAACAGTATGCAGGCCTGTGGCCTTTGGTTCCTTCTTCCTTGCATAAAAAACAAAAAATCGCTTGGAATAATCAATTCGACTTACAAGTTTGCATCTCTCTGTTACCCACCTGGTGACAGATGACACTCAGTTGATGATGCATTGATCAGCAGATTCTTGCACTAATTGGATGTATTCTATTATTTGGACAACACTTTTGCTTATACTTGCTCTACTATATTAGAACTTCATTTAGTTTAACCTAGTGCAGAACTTGACTCATATTAAGATGCTATTTAGGTGTGGCCAAGGGTGGCCAGCGCGGCATGAGGTAACAGACGTGTTGCCTCTGGTGTTGCCTCAGTGTGTGTGTGTGTGTGTAATTCACCGGGTCGGTCAGGATCACTTGATGTGTGTGTGTTTGTGTGTATTTACCTAATTGTATTTACCTAATTGTGATATACAGGAAATGAGCTACGCTCGTGGGGTCCCGTCTCTGTTTCTCAATAAGTCAAATTTTGCCTTAAACTCATTTAAGTTTTTAGACTGGACGATCTCTTTGTCCAGGCTATTCCACAGGTCTATACATCTATACGGAAAACTAAATTTCTTGATGTCCTTCGAGCAGCTTGGCTTCTTTAGTTTCATTCCGTGTCCTCTTGTTGCTCTCTCATCCCACACAAACAGATTTTCTCTGTCAATTTTATCTACTCCTATCATGGTCCTGAACACTGCAATCATGTCACCCCTCTCTCTCCTTTCCTCTAAGGAGGGCAAATCCAGCCTTTCCAGCCTCTCTCTGTATGGCAAATCTGCCAGACTAGGGACCATCTTGGTTGCTGTTCTTTGTATTCTCTCAATCTTGGTTATATCTTCCTTTTTGTGTGGGGACCACACTACTGCTGCATATTCTAACCTGGGCCGGATCATGGCCACTATCAATTTTTTTATCATCTCCTCATCCATGTAATGAAATGCCACTCTTATATTGGTCAAGAGTTTATATGTCTCTCTCACTATCTTATTTATGTGCTTTTCAGGTGACAAACTATCCAGGACCAGCACTCCCAAATCTTTCTCTTCTCTCGCTTTTCTAATTGGTTCATTACCCATCAAATAATTCAATGATGGCCTCTTGGTACTTTTACCCATTTCCAATATTTTACATTTTTTTGCGTTGAATTTCATTTCCCACATCCGGCTCCAATCATATATCCTATCCAGATCCTCCTGTAGCATTTTACAGTCCTCTTCAACCTCTACCTTTCTCAAGATCTTTGCATCATCAGCAAACAGGCTTGCGTAGCTGTTCACTCCATCTACCATATCATTTACATAAATCAAGAACATTACTGGTGCCAACACCGAGCCTTGTGGGACACCACTTGTTACTTCCCTCCATCCAGATGTCCTGTCCTTTATTACTGTCCTCATTTGTCTGTCACTCAAAAAGTCTCTCATCCATTCCAGGAGGCTTCCCTTCAATCCTCCTATATGCTCTAATTTCCATAATAGTCTCTTGTGGGGTACTTTGTCGAAGGCCTTCTCCAAATCTAAGTACACACAATCCACCCAACCGTCTCTCTCCTGTAGCACGTCAATCGCCCTTGAGTAGAAGCTCAACAAGTTGGAAACACATGACATTCCACTTCTGAATCCAAACTGACTTTCAGTCAAAATATTCATCTCTTCCAGATATTTTATCCATCTATCTTTCAGGATTCTCTCACACAATTTCGCAACCATACTGGTTAGGGACACTGGTCTATAATTCAGGGGTTCTTCCTTGTTTCCTCCCTTATAGATTGGCACCACATTTGCCCTCTTCCATTCCCGAGGCACTTTCCCCTCTTCCAAGGAGCACACAATTAAATTGTGAATCTTATCCGCCAGTTGTTCTCTGCATTCCTTCAGTACCCAATTAGAGATTCCATCCGGTCCTGGGGCCTTCCTTACATCTTGAGCTCCCAGTAATTTATACACTTCCTGCACTTCCACTTTTATATCTTTTATCACTACATTTCTTATCATTCCCTCTCCTTCCACAAACTCCCTTTCCTTGGTGAAAACCGACTGGAAACATTTGTTCATTACTTCAGCTTGCATTACTGCATCCTTGTAGACCTCTCCTTCTACTTTCAGTTTGGTGATTCCTTCCCTTTGCTTCAATTTGCCATTAACAAATCTATAAAACAATTTGGGTTCATCCTTACATTTGTCAATTATACCTTTTTCAAAGTTCCTTTCTTCCTCTCTACGTATTCTTGTATATTCATTTCTAGTTCTTTTATATTCTTCCTTTTTCCTGATATTACTTCTCTTTTTCCATTTGTTCCATGCCATGTCCCTCTCTTTTTTCGCTATTATACACCTTCTATTAAACCACACCTTTTTCCTGTTTTCTTTCCCACTTACTCTTGGCACATATTTTTCCACACCCAGATTGTAGAGGTCTAAAAAGATATCCCACTTCCTCTGTATCTCTCTTGTTTCTCTGAATTTTCTCCAGTCCGCATTTTCAAAAAATTTTCTCAATTCTGCAAAGTTTGTTTTCCCAAAGTTGTATCTTCCTTGCCTATAAAGCTCATCTCTTGGCACCACGTTCCCTATTATCATCTGGAACTCAATGACCACATGATCACTTTTTCCTATAGGACACAGATAATTTAATGATTCAATTACATCAGGTTCTTTGGATAGTATCAAATCTAATCTTGCTGGTGTGTCATCACCTCTGAATCGTGTCTCTTCTTTAACCCACTGTGTCATTACATTATTCATTGCTATATTTAACAATTTAGTGCCCCACGAATCTTCGCAGCCTCCCGAGTCCCATTCCTCCCAGTTCACCTCTTTACAATTAAAGTCACCCATTAGGATTATATTGTTGCTTTTCTCGATCACTTTCTGTAGATAACTAACCATGTCTGACAACATCTCCTGGTATTCATCGTCATTCCATGCTCTCGTCTTAGGGGGAACATATACCACTGCCATATCTCTCTTACCATTCTCCCCAGTTTCTAGTTTCAAATTTATGGCTTCGGCCCTGCCCTCTGCAATTTCCACAGTATCTACGTTTATATTGTCCTTCACTGCTATCATCACTCCTCCTCCCGTTTTTTCTTTTCTGTCTCTTCTCCATAATTTGTATTTCCCACCTCCCATATGAATATCAATATCTTCTTTCAATTTAGTCTCTACAAAGCACATAACATCAGGCTCGTGTGCCCTCAAAAAATCATTGATTTCTAACCTTGCCGATATTAGTCCATCAATGTTTGTGTACGCCACTTTCAAACTTTTTTCATCGTTTTTTATTCTCTCGTCTCTCTTTCCTTCCGTCGGTACCACTTTCTCAATTTCTGGTCCATAACTCTCCAATAGAACTCTGTCTTCTCTTTCTCCGTTCGTTGCTCGTTTTTTATCTTTGCTTCCTTTACTAACTCCTTTAATTTAGCTCTTTCCTCTTCATTTGCATCTCTCCTAATCCAAACATTTTTAAACCCCTCTTTCTCTGACAATTTCCACGTTCTACTTATGATTTCATTCACTATTACTTGGGACTTAAACTTTACTTTCAAGGGCCTTGCCCCACCATCCTCGTACTTTCCTAACCTAAACACTTCTTCAATCTCTTCTTGGGCTTCATTGTTTCCTTCCATAACCACTGCTATTATTTCTTTAGCCTTGCTCAGTTCCTCTCTCTCTCTTTCAGATCTTACTGTCATTCGTTTTTCTTTTATTCCTGAGATTATCACACATTTTTTCTTGTCTGCTACATCCCTGACCAAAGATTCTCTACTTCTTAGTACTCTAACCACTTCCTTCTCCACTTTTTCCTTACTTTGTTGTTCTATGATTTCCTTCAAATTTACATTTCCTTCCTCCTGTATTTTCTTCCACCCCTTATGTTGCTCCTTAATTTCCTGAATATGCTCATCTTGCCTCCTCGATTTTGATTCGTATTCATCTAGTTTACTTTTTATTCTGTCCCTTTCTTCTTCCAACCTCTTATTCTCCCTCTTCAGCTGTTTTATTTCATTTGATGCGGATTCGTTATTCGCCTTTAATTCTGTAACTTCTTTTTCTTGTTCCTCACTACGTGTGGTAACTTTTTCCAGTCTATTCTGTAGGACTTTGATCTCTCTCTCTTGCTCTATGGTCCGTTCCTGCAGCTGCTTAATTACTTCCCATACCTTTTTTAACTCCTGGACATTCCTCTCCGCCGTTTTCTCTACACCTGCTACTCTTGTTTGTTGCAGCTTATCACTTCCTTTGCCTACATTTAGCTCGGAGAAGCCCGCAAATTCCCCCTCGCCAGTTGTAAACAATCTTCCGTCTCTCTCCGCCATGATGCAACCATATGGAAACTTTCTTTTTCACTTTGTCTTGTATTTTTAGGGCCGAAACTTGCGTTTTTTAAAACTAATATCCGACGGGACCACCACTCACGCATTCAACCACATAATCACAATAGGCTATCTCCTTTTCGCTGCTAGTCTGCGATTATTTCCCCTCGATCCAGGAGCAGCTCCGTCTCTCTCCCTCTGCGACCTGTGTGTGTGTGTTTGTGTGTGTGTGTGTGTGTTACATTGTTATAACATTTGTGCATTAACAAAGCACTTAGGAACCATATGTTAGAGGTACAGAAGCAGGTTAGGTCTTCATAATGGATTTTCAATAAAGTAGTTATAAAGCAGTTTTCTGTGGCACAGCGCCCTAGCAAAATTAATTGTGTTACTGGAGGTGGCACTGTACAGTACAGACATCCCCTGAATGCTGCATCTGATGTTAACCTAGGGGACTGCGTGAGTTGGATTTGTCCGGATCAGACAATTGAAACCCATTAGTTATGGTAAAGCCTAATGTATTACCATCATTTGTAGCCAGACTCTCACTTCCTTCCTTGTATGGCCAAACTTGCCTACAGTGTTGATATGCATTCCATAGACATATCTTACTATTCAGAGGTGAGAGACATAGCACACTGACATTTGAGAGGTTTAAAAACACAGAACAGTATTTGCTATGGAAAAGTATACCTATTTTAAAGTATGTTTAAGATACAGTGCTGCTTTCAGATGGCTCATTACCTCTTTACTGAATGTCAAGTTAAGCAGTTTACTGTAGCACAGGAAACCGTTTACAATACTAGACTGTATCTATATAACCAAATGGCATCTGGTGGTCTAATAGTCCAGACACTCCAGCTAAATGGAGTCCATGAGGGATTACATCCAAGGGATGGTTAGGGTTTATTGCTCACATAATGCCACTCAGGTAAGTGAGGCTGGTCACCCTCACCTGAACTATTAGGACTGAATAGCCTAGCCTCCAGTCCCAGTGCTTGTGATGGATTAGAAATGGATTAGATGATGGATGAATAATGTAATATATTCATTGATTCTGTTTCTCTATGTTCAGCAATCTCTTTCTGTTTCTAGTTAGTTGGTTTTGCCATGTCTCATTAAAAGGAGCCTTTTGTCTATTGTGATTAAGGCAGTGCAATATAGACTTGGTTTGTCTCCATAGTCTGTTCTTGGTATCTTTTTGACACAGTGTAGCCTTGTGATGAAGGGATGTCTCCTCTGAGCTCTGACTGCTGTACTGCTGACATCACACCATTTGACTGGTACTGTCTTTAGCTTTCTGTCCATACTCTGTCATTTCAAATGATGGATATAGTATGTTGACTATGCGTAGCTTACTTCTCTCAGGCTTCAGCCCTCACATCATTTCTTGGGCTGAACTGTTACAGAACACAATGTAGTGGTTTGCAGAGACAGTTCCTTTTTCTTATGCCTTCTGATGGTACACTGTCCACCCAGTTGGGGGGACAGTAAAGTCTAGATGTTTATGATGAGATCTCATTTAGGTGAGGTACTCCCCCTCATGATTGAGATTATGATCATCATTGTTGTCACTTGTTGTCATTGACATTGCTGTGACCATCACCTGCTGTTACCATTGTCATCATCATCACTGTCACCAGTGTTGTCAGTGTCATCAGTAATTATAATTTCCAGTAACTTGATCCCTCCTGGGAACCCCATAATGGAACCTCCTTAATGCTGCTCTCTCCTCATAAACCTCTTTCATTCTTCCAGACATCTTCCTCTTCCTTCTCACTCATCAGTATTTGCTCCATTCTCTTCTTCCATGAAACATGTAGCCTTCCTCTCTCTCATTAACCATGATTTCTCTTGCAAAGATTTTCTTTGCCAGTCTTCTTTTGTGCAGTCTTTGAAGATGTTAATACTGCCTCTGCATATTTCTTTTTGTCTATTCAGTAGTGCCACATCTCACTTCTGGACACCTTGCCTCCATTCCATAATACTTGTAAATCCTCTGTAATGTAGGCTGTATCCTGCATATTTATGCTGCTGTTTCAGAAATGGCAATTTCTGAGCTACTGTACATGCTATACAAACCTATTTCATTCTTCCACATATCTTCTTCCTTCTCACTCATCAGTATTTGCTCCACTCTCTTCTTCCATGAAAGATGTAGCCTTCCTCTCTCTCATTAACCATTATTTCTCTTACAAAGATTTTCCTTGTCAATCTACTTTTGTGCTGTCTTTGAACATGGTGATACTGCCTCTGCATATTTCTTTTTGTCTGTTCAGTAGTGCAACATTTCACTTCTGTCACCTTGCCTCCATTCCATAATACTTGTAAATCCTCTGTAATGTAGGCTATATCCTGCATATTTATGCATCTGTTTCAGAAATGGCAATTTCTGAGCTTCTGTACATACTATACCAATGTAGATTGCCCTCTATCATTCATCGTCATTCCCACTGTCATCGTCCTGTCTCTTTTTCCACCTTCTAGTGGGGTGAGGTTGGGTCCAGAAAGCAAGAAAATAGAAATAAAAATGACAAAGTGGGAACTAATTAACAACATGCTGAATGAAATGGGACACACATTCTTTCACTCACAGTGCAATCCTCCAGAATCCTGACTTCAATTCACAGGCATAACCATTGACACGTGTGCTTTTTTATGTGGTACATATCAGACAGAGTCAGTCCATTGATCATCAAGTTAAAAAAGGGATGTCAAACCCCTGCCATGCACTCTTCCATACAATATTTGTCTAACAACCATAGTTCCTTGTCATTTCTAACATCTCAGCCTCCATATCCTAGTTTCTCACATTCATTTACCTCATCTGTCCACCTTCTTTTCAGCATACCACACCTCATTCCATCTCCAGATTTATTCACATACTTTATACCCTTTACACCACTCTGTATTATTTCTCTCCATATGATCATACCATTTGTGCACACTTTCTTTTTATTACTTTCATTCTATCACATTTTTTTTTTTTAATCCTATCCACTCTGTGCTCCACACACATTTCTTAATAACTCCATCTCATCTGCTCTGGCTCTTTGACTTTTTGGTTTAATGCAGCCTAAAGTTCATACACCTGTATGTTAATCTGGGCACAAAAAATCCTTCATGCAATCCTCTTGCAACTGCCACACTTAAACCTCTTTCCTTCCCTGTACCAGTTTACTTATCACATCTTTGCATATTTACCCGTGTTTATCTCTGTGCCCAGGTATTAAAAATCCCTTACCTTTTTAAGTCTCCATTCACCAGCACATTACTCTGGGAATCGCCTCAGTCTACAACAATCACTTTACCCTTATCTTCAGTATATTTTCTATCAAAGTAAGATGCTAACAGACATCATTCACACAGGCATCAACAAAACTCTGCACCAGCCTGCAGTTCTCTTACTCACTGTCAGCAAGTAGTACAGAATACATCTGCATATATCAGATTTCAGGTGCTTCACTCCTCACCATTCATTACTGTAATCATCTCTCTCTCTCTTTCTCTCTCTCTCCAAAACCCGAGTTTTTACCCCAGCTTCAGCCACGTGCTATTTACCTGTCTCTCTGTATCTAAACCTATGTCTTTACCTATCTGCAGTATATCTATCTGTTTATGAAGTAGCCATGGGACATAGTTCTCTTGGCAGATTTCACTCTCATATGAAAATGCAATTAGTAACAGATTTTCATGCTCGGTTCTCTTCATCTGCATGCTAACTATCCTACCCTGGATAATACTAAGTTCTCCAGTCACGTTTCCTGTACAGTGATCCCTTGGTCATCACTCTTAGATGAAACTCTGCACTTCTGCTGTGATGCATTTTTTGGTTGAAAAAAATTCATTATTGTGGACCTGAGCTGGTTTCTGCCGATAATGATGGTGCAAAATCTGTGGTTTCCAATGGCCTTGAGGATTGAAAGATGAGGCACAACAGACAAAGAGGTAATCACAGGTGGTATCTCTAACTCTTCACTCTCTAACCTCAAAACCTTTTACCTCAAGGCCATCTCAGTTCTCTATATGGTATGTATTCCTTCCTTATTGTGCCTTTTTTCATTATTGATTAACCTAACTAGGTCTGTGTATGTTTCAGATACTTACCATCACATTATGTATGCATTTAGTGGGTCCAAATTGTTGTCTATTAATCTATCTATTGCCAGTTGCCTTAATCCCATGAGGGGTGGCCACAAATAAATCGCCACCATATCACCCTGTCCCCTGACTTTTTGCTGCCCTCCCACCAGCTTTCCCTCCCCCTCTCAAATATATCTTTCCATTCCATCCCTCCATCTCATCCTCAGCCTCTACCTCACTCACATACACTCTCCTCATTAGTCTCTCACCCTCCATTGTCTCCACATGGCCAAACCACCTCAGTGTATTTCTCCTAACACTGTCTATCACATTCACATTCACACCACAATGCTCCTTCACATCTTCATTTGTCAGTCTGTCTCTCCATGTAACTCCACATGCTCCTCTCAAATGATTCATTTTCACTGCTCTCACTCTTGACTTGTGTCCTTCCAACGAGGTCCAAGCTTCGTTTCCATACGTTAGAGTTGGTATCACAATACTATCATGTAGTGACTTTTTTTTTACTTCCATGCTCACTTTCCTGTTTCTTATCACTGCTTTCAAAGAACCAGCAACCTTTCTTCCCTGCTGTACCCTTTCAAGCACTTAATCTTCCAAACTCCCATCCTCACTCATCACACTGTCCAAGTACTTAAATGCACCCACATTTTCCATTTCTTCACCATCCAACCTCACTGTGCATTCAGTGACTTCATTTCTCTCGAAGACAATAACTTTACCCTTCCCTATATTCACCTTTAAATTTCGTTTCTTACACTCTCGCCCAAACTCATTCACCAAGCCTTGCAGCTCCCCTTCATCTTCACTTAACAACACAGTATCATCTGCAAATGACAGAACAGGAAGTTTCCATATGCTGCCCTTTCTCATTAGGGCTACTCCAACATCCACTTCCCTACCTTGAATCTCTTTTATAATCCCATCCATATACGTATTGAACAACCATGGAGACATGACACATCCCGGATTCAATCTAACGTTCAAACAGAAAAGTTCACTCATTTCACTATGCGTACGCACTGCAGACTTGGCACCCTTATACATGCTTTTCACGGCATTCAGCAACTTCCCATCTACTCCATATATTCTTAATATTTTCCACAATCCTTGTCTATCCATCCTGTCATATGCATTCTCCAAATCCATGAAGGCCACATACAACTTCTTTCCTTTCTCTAGAAACTTTTTCCACTAAAGATCTAAGCATGGATATCTGATCTACACAACCTCTTCCCTTCCTAAAACCTCCCTGCTCGTCTCCAACTAATTCCTCTGTTAATTTCTTTACTCTGTCAATAAGTAGCCTACCATATACTTTTCCTATTACACTAAAAAGACAAATGCCTCTATGATTACCACACACTTCTTTTTCCCCTTTTCCTTGTACAGGGGAATAATTATATCTGGCTTCCAATTTTCAGGGACTCTACCCTCCTCCCAGGCCAATATGCACATCTTCCACATCCATGCTACTGCCGCCTCTTCCCCCATGCTTCAGCATTTCACCATACACTTCATCAGTTCCTGGGGCTTTCCCCATTTCGCCTTTTTTCATTGTTATAAAAGAGAAAATTAGGGTTTACAGTTGGGGTGCCCAGTACCAATTAGGATAAATTCAATAGGTTCTATGCTTTTGTTGTCATGCTATTTCATTATCACGCACTAAGTTTGGTACCAATTATGCGTGATAACCAAGGGATCACTGTACTTTATTCTTGCTCTCAGAGTGATCTCTCTTTAACATCACACTTGATAATACCATGTTGACACCCTACAGTTCTCAGATATTTAAAACTATCAAGAACATCACTTCCCATATGTAGTCTGCAACTTGTCCAGTTTTCTAGTTCTACCTTATGCTGTAATACATCCATCTCTCTATTATCATGTAAAGGGTGGCCTTGTTGACCTTTAGGCATTATTCAGTAACAACCTTTGTCATCTCTCTACCTTTTTCTTGGACTCTTTCTCCTCCTTCAAGCCACCTGTCTCTTACATTTTCCTAATAGTCTCACACCTTCCATTCACTCCATATATCTGACCCTCCTCAGTTTTTTTTCTTTTTTTCCCCTCTACATCAACTTTATACCATATTATTCATGAATTCTTTCACTGTGTTATATTTTCTCTTTTCATGTGCTATTCAGTTGCTTTTCTTTTCTTCATGTGCTAACTCTTTCAGACTCATTCAATACCTTTTGCAGATCACACATACTGTGATAAAAACTGCTTTATCAGCACATAAAGTTTCCACAGACATCACTACCTGTTACCAGTAACTCCATTTCTAATCCTGTTGTCCTCACTTTCAGATGACATGAGATGTGGGATAATAAAACTCCTTTTTTTTTATGGGAAATTTTCTTTAGAATAAAGACAAATACGTTGGGTGATGTTACTGCAGTACCGTACACTAGTGGAAGGCTTTGGTATGATTTCATGTTGATGAAATGTGGACTGTAAAATAATGATTTATGTATTTATGTCTGACATGCACAAAGTCATCACATTCTACATTTCAGGATTGTGCGTTGAGTCTAAGGTCACTTGCAAATAATAGCAACATGCTGTATAGCCACTGTTTTGGACACCACGATGTACAGTAGAGTTCCATTTATCCAGATGAATAATTAGTGAAGTGGCTCTACTATTTAGGGGACTAGAGCACATCTTAATATTCATTGTGCATATTATCATCACTAGAGAGTGAAGGAAAAATATTATTATCTACATGAAGGCATTCACATTTCAAGAGATTTATTTGGATCACTGGAATTCTACATGTGCATTATATTTTCCTGACTAGTGCAGATGAAACTTGGCTGGTTTTAAGTCAAGCATTTTTTTTTACTCCTAGCTCTTAATGTTATAATTAATAACCTAGCTGTAGGTAGCTTATGCTTTAAGCTTTGTCTTTGCAGATTATGCTAAGCTTTTAACTAATATCTAATAATTGGATTTTTTTTCCCAGCTCACTAAAATGTTTTATAAGATACTATTTCAAGGTTGCTGTGCTAGGTATGACAAAGTGATTGCCCGTTCCAAATCATAGATGCCATTTTAGCCATGTAAACACAGACGGATGTATTCATTTACAAAATTAAGCCTGGTCTGTTTAATTGTCTGGATATAGCAAGAATTAGTTTTAATGTTTCAGTTTTGGGGTAGAGAGTAGCACTCAGTTGATAAGGACAGGCTACTTCAAGCTCTGCATAAAGAGTATGTAGGACTGGATGTTTGCCAGTTTTTTCTATACATGTATTCTAAAATAATCTGATGTATCCAAGACATCATTTAAACATTCAAATGTAACAGCATTTTTTAATGTAAAAAGAAAGAATACAAAGTTGAAAGTTTACTTAATTTATCCATTCTAAAGAAAACTTATCAGAGGGAAAGTTATTCAAGATCTGCATATTAAGAAAATTCTAGTGAAAGAAAACAAAGTTAGTTGGTGAGAATGTATTCTAGTCAGTCAGCATATGGAGTGCCAGCTCAGAGATTCATGAATTTAGTAGAGCTGAAGTGTGGCATCATGTAACCATGACTACCACTGTACTGGTTCTAAGCAAACATCTGAAATTGTGGGTTTCACAATATCATCTCTTGTTTCTGTGAGGAAGGAAATCAATATACAGGTGTGAAAACCACATTAAATGTATTCATATGTCAATGTTCTCATGCTCCTGTGGTCTGATGTTAGGTAAAGTTAAGGTTACCCTCAAAGAGAGTACAAAACTAGGGTGTTTGGAATGTGTCAGCAGGTTTGACTGCAAACTTTTTCTTAATGTAGTATTTACATTTTTGTTATTTTATGGTAATATTTACTTTATCATTGCTGGCAGAAGTAATTCCTTTGAGCAGAGTTTTCCTTTTAGTATATTTTTTCTTAATTTGGCATAATCCCTGAAAGGCTCTTTAAAATTGTTCTTCCATTCCACAGTAAAGAACAGTTTAGTGTCAATTAAATAAAAATGGCAGAAAGACTTCCAGGTGCAGAAAACATACAAAATGGTTAAATTCATGCTTGAACAAGTAAGATACTGAAATACAGTGAGTACCAGCATGTTTCAGGTGCTATGCAAAGCTCTTGGTAAAACTGTATGCAAGAGTTTTGCATATTCTAAAGTCGAATTCAGTACTGATTGGCTAAAACAGTTTTTCATCATACTACTAGCCTGCCTTTATACCTAAACTAACCAAACCAAATCAACCCAGCTGACTAATCAAGACTACCACTGATGCTAACCTAACCAAATCAAATTTTGACCTGACTAACACAGACTGTCACTTGACCAGACTAACACAGACTGCCACTACACCTAACTAACAGACTGCCATTAGACCTAACTAACACAGACTGCCACTAGACCTAACTAACACAGACCTAACTTACACAGACTGCCACTAGACCTAACTAACACAGACTGCCACTAGACCTAATTAATGCAGGCTGTCATTAGACCTAACTAACAGACTGTCACTAGACCTAACTAACACAGACTGCAACTAGATCTAACTAACACAGACTGCCACTAGACCTATCTATATCAAATTTTGACCTGACCTAACTTACTGTAGGTTTGCCAGCAAACAAAACCCACAAGAACCTATACAACCTGAAGTACAGTAATAGCAAATGGACCATAAATTGGCTACTGGGCACACAGTGTATATACAACAATGTAACCCAGTGAACATACTGTACTGTGGCAGAAGATAAAATCAGATTAAGCAGTTGAAAAAAATAATTGGAACTACAGCATCTGCTACATTGATAAGCATTTTTGCATAACACAGGGTGTCTTTCAAATTTATATTGTACTGAATTCTGGTGTGCTATCTATGTGTCACAGAACCAGAGTATAGTACTGGAACTTATAATCTGATAATACAGTATATTCACTGACCTAAGCTTTGCAACTCAGAAAAAATGATAGCTGTTTCATTTCGTTTCATTTTTGAAGGCTCCAACATGCTTGCATGCGTCGGCCTTGGTCACCTAATGGCGGCTCTCCATGCTGCTCGATCTTTGGCAGCCTCCCTGTTCAATCCCTTAACCCTGAGGTCACACGTAATGACCTCGTCCCATGTCTTTCTCAGTCTACCCCTCCCAACCCCTCGCCCAATATTAACACGTCTCACCCTCTGCACCCAATTATCATCCCCCATCCTCAGCCTACCCCTCCTCATCACAACACCAATACACTCCAGTCCCATCCTACCTCTCAACTCTTCCATCGTAAACCCAGCCCCCCCAGGTCTTGCACGCTGGGATGCACTGCACATCCACCTAATCATTGTCATTCCTGTACGTTTAAGCCTGCGAATATGCTCAGGTCTCACTACCATACAGCATCACACTCCTAACACATGCTGCATACAAAGACCCCTTAGCACGTAAGGAGAGTCCTCTCAATGTCAGGAGAGGCAGCAGCTCCCTGAACTTCTTCCAACCACTTCTCACCCTAGCAACCGAGCTAGCTGCAGCCCCATCTCCGGCACATAACATGTCTCCCAGATAACAAAACTCTTCCACACACTCAAGAGACTCACCAGCAAGTTCAATCCTTTCACACCTAACAATCTCCACCTGCTCTCCCTGACACGCTGCACACATAAAATCAGCATTATCTCACAGTCTACCTCTAATACCACTACATCTCTTGTGCACACATTTATCACAAACACTGCACAAGATGGAATTACTTCCCACACCCATGTGGCAAACTGCACATGGCCACTCTCCCTCTCCTCTGATTGTACTGCCACCAATGCTAGATATCATCACTTTTGTTTTATCTGCATTAACCCTTAAGCCCTTGTGCTCCATACCATCTCTCCATTTCTTAAATCTTTCCTCCACCTCCTTTTCATTCTCTGCAATCAACACCAAATCATCAGCATACGACATCTCCCACGGGAGTTCACATCTGAAGTCACGTGAGAGGGCTTCAAGTACCATGATAAACAAGAAAGGACTCAAAACTGACCCCTGATGCACACTAACATTCACGGAAAACTCATCACTCAAAACTCCATTCACTCTTACCTGGGTGCGAGCACCCACGTACATGGCCATAACCACCCTAACCAGCCACTTTTCCAACCCTAGCTTTCTCATTGCCTACTTCACCACCTCTCTAGGGACTCTGTCAAAGGCCTTTTCCAAAACAACAAAAACAAAATACAATTCCCTTTTCATTCCAATATATTTTTCCTGAAGCTGTCGAACAATGAATATGGCATCAGTGGTCCCCCTGCCTGGCATAAACCCAAACTGCATCTCATCGATATTCACTCTTTCTCTAATCATACCTTCTAGAACTCTCTCCATCACTTTCATTATCTGATCTAAGAGCTTTATACCTCTGTAATTTCCCCTTTCCAGGGCATCACCCTTCCCTTTGTACACATTTACAATTACACTCTTCAGCCAATCATTTGGGACAACACACTCATATATAATCATATTTATCAGGTCAGTGACTAACCTCACCCCAGTATCTCCTGAGGCCTTCAACATTTCAGCAGTCAACTCAGACACACCTGCCGCCTTCCCCACCCGCATCCTGCCTATTGCCTCACTCACAGTAGCAGCGCCAATCAAAGGCCAAGGGCCAAACACTGAATCTGCTGGCTCCAAACCTTCCCTATCCCAGTCAAACTCCTCATTCAACAACCGGCTATAATGCTCTCTCCATGCATCTTTAATATCCCCAATGTTCACCACTACTCTTCCTTCATCATTCTTCACACACTGCTTACCTACAATGTCCTGATTATCCCTCTTCACCTGATTTGCCACCCTAAAAATAGTATTTTTCCTTTCCCATGATTTGGATTATCAAGTAAAAGTCTCTGTGACTCAGACTTCTCCCTGTATACCTCTCTTCTAGCCCTATGCTTGGCAGCCAAGTACTCCTCCCTGTTACCACCCTTCTTCCATTCCCGGAAAAGCCTTCTTTTCTCCTTAACTGCGGCTTCTACACCCTCATCCCACCACCAAGTTACTTTATGTCTTGGTGGGCCTCTTGTCCAACTGCATATTGCATCAGTAACTCTCAAGAGGCTGTATAAAGAAACTTTATTTCTGCCATCAATGATAAAGATTACCATAAAACAGAGAAAAGATACATATTAAGAAAAAGTTTGCAGCCAAACCTGACACATTTCAGATACCCTAGGTTTGTAGACTTTGAAGCTAGCCTTAACTTTACCTAATATTACACCACTGGAGAAGGAGAAGGTTTTTATACTAGGTTTGTAGACTGTTTTTGAAACCAGCCTTAGCTTTACCTAATATTACACCAATAGAGTAGGAGGAGGTTGATTTATGACTTCATTTATAGTGTTTTTTTTCACTTACTTATTGATTTCCTTCCTCCCAGAAGAAAGAAACAAGAGATGATGTCATAAAAGTCACAATGTCTGATGTTTGTGTAGAACCAACAGATTATTTCAATGGTAATATGACGCCATCACTTCGGCTCTCTGTATCTCATGGTTTGCAGTTTTCTGCAACATTACAAGAATGTGTATAGTACATTTGAGTGATGGGCTTGCGTTGTCTCCCAGCGATTATTTTGAAGTTTTTGATCATCTAATGCTTCTAGGGGTATACTATAGATCTTTCTCATTCTCTTTAAGTGGTTTAGGCTCCAGCAGCCTTGCCTCCAGCCTTTATATCTTGAAGGGAGTAATATGGGAATGATTAGTTTACTGTGTCATGTCTCCTGTGAATAATAATTGTAATGAGTCTCATTAGACTTAAAATTTAACCCTTGAACTTTGGGGAATGACATCTCTTTTACTCTGGGGAACACCAGATGATTTCATTGCCACTGGGCAACCTTCTGAGGTCTTAGGGTTACGAAACTGTCATGATTAAACTCTTAAAACTCAAGGGATGATTATGTGATGGCACTGTGCACCCTGGGTGAAACAGCTGTGGCATCTACCTGGGAACAAAACCTCCTCATATTTCCCTGCATCTCATCATGGGAAGGACCCTAGCCCAATCCTGGTGATGCACTATCTACTACAAGGGGGTGCTGCATCCCTATGCAATGTATATACCTGTACAGTACAGTCCTGTACTTTACCTATGGGATGGTCCCGCAGAGGTAATTGGTTGCTTGTGGTTGGCAGATGTGTTCAGCTGAGCAGATTAGGGTTGAGCAACAACAACAACAACATAAACTCATTCTAATGCCACGTGATATTGCCGTTGGGAAATGTAAGGTCTAAGGGTTTACGGGAATGGTCAGAATATTAAATACCACTTATACTTATGTTTTGTTGTATTAGCAGTGGCCACATGTAAGCAGCAATACTTAAGAGGACTGTACCATTAATAGTTTGAGTACTCATCCTTTGTAAAAGCTGTGAATGAAGCGTGCAGTGTTATAAGGGAGAAAATCCACATCATATGCTCTTCCAAAGACTGCCATAGCCAGAATGAATCATGATCTGTTGATGATCTTTGTGTTTACTTATTTGGCACTGTTGGCTTAGTGAATTTGTGGACATTAATAAGTAACAAGTGGGGCTACTGCTCTTACCATACAGAGTTCCCATGTAAAGCACATTTAGCCACATCAGTCACCTTTCCAAAACAATGCATTTGGAGGAGACTTTTGCACCACTGCCAGATCACATGTCCTACTGTTTGTTTCATTTCTTTCCCTTTTAAAGGCTCCAGCATGCCTGCGTGCATCAGCTTTGGTCACCTAATGGAAGCTGTCCACACTGATTAATCTCTAACAGCCACTCTATGCAGTCCCTTATGTGTACTCTCACATGTCCCTGAATTAACTTAGCCAACTGTGCCATTTTTTAAATAAGCCACAGTAGCAGTGTACACTGTACTGTATTGTTAAATCCTGTATCAGTAAATTTACTGTACTGTATTGTTAAATCCTGTATCAGTAAATTTACTGTACTGTATTGTTAAATCCTGTATCAATAAATTTGCCTTTCCCATGATACTCTGAACCTCCTGGAGATTCACAGTGGCAATGCAGTGTCCTCACTGTACTGCTGCTGCCCTCCTGGCACTCTGGCATTGCCAAATCTGTCTCTAGTTAAAACTTAGCCACTTGACTCTCACTATACTATGACATGACTAAGATGTAATCAAACAGATCTGTAGTTAGATACAATGCTAATATAAAAGTATGAAAGGAAGTGCTACTGACATGAGAAAATTAAGGTGTCTGGTAAATTATAGTAGTAATGTACTTGAGCATTTCTTTAGGAATGAAATAAAACCTCACTAAATATTTGGCAGTTACAGATTGTTCACCTTACACAAGCCAAAGCTAACCTTGGTAAATTAGTTGTATTTATATTTCATACTGTGATCATTGTACTGGATGGCATCTCATATACATTTTGTTGTGTTCGGGAATAGTTGTATTTAATAAATCATGTGGGAAGTACTAAACTTGAATCAGTATCTCATAATTAGGAAAAATGATAATAGGGTGAATTGGGAGGGTTGCTGGAGAGTGTTGGGCACATTTGGTTTAGGAGAGCATTGTAGGAGGCTGTAAAATTCTTCACTGAGGGTAGTACAGTCAACTGTCTCATACTCAAACTTCTAAATTTTAAATATGTCAAAAGTTTTAACAGATTCAAGCTAGCTGCCTAAACCTGTCCATTTTCAAATTTTTCTATTTGTTTACTGGCTGTCTAAGCAGCCTAGAGCTACCCATGTGCAGGACCATGTTGGTCCCTGGGTCAGTTCTAAGCTGACGATGCTCATGTATGTTTTTACACTCAGACTTCACTATTTTGAATTTTAAGCCTTGATAGTATCCGCCAAAAGGTGACTGAGAAAAACACACCACACACACAGACACGTGCATGTGAATGGACATGCGCACACACACACACGAGAGAGAAAGAGAGATCTTGTTATACGTTTGGCACTAACATTAATGAAGATGTAAGGCAGGGATGTCATGTCTCCTTGGTTGGTCAGTGTAATGTAGTTAAGGTTTTGAAGAAGAATGCAGCACTTTTTTTTTTTTTTTTTTAAGCAGAAAAGAAAGTACCAGTTCTAAAAGCTGACAGCCAGCTACACTTGTTCCAATCAAAGAATGTTAAATAAAGGTGACCTCAAATCAAGATCTGTTGATTTTGAGAAGCATGGACACATTTGATTTACAAGGCTGGAATTCATAGGTAATGGGAAAAACTTCCAACTCTGATCATTTAAGTGCATGAACGACTGAGAATACTGATAAACTCATACATTAAAGAGCAAACAGAAAACTGATCAGAGTATGTAGGCTCACTGTTAATGCATGCCCATTGTAATGAGGGAGGGGTGCAAACAGATTAAAAAAGCACTGATCTGAGTAGTAGCGACAAGAGAATTAGAAAACTTATAGGATAAAAAACCTTTGACTCCAACCTGTTTGGAATTGCAATATGAATTGAGTTCCCTCACACATGAGAGCTGTATTCTACATATTGGTGAATAAGGCCTCTCATATAAAGTCTGCAGCTGGTAAGAGTTAAAGAAACATAGTGAGCATGCCTAACTCTGTGAAGCTGATTTTGCAAGACAGGTAATGTGATATTTTTCAAGACAGATCATGAGAAAGACACTAGGGATAAAAAGAATGAAGCACTTGAGTGTTGTGTTGCTGAAAGGGTATAATCATGTGGTTGACTGAAAAGTTGAAAGATGGTGGAATTGAGTTGTTGAGGTATTAACCTGTACACTCCTGCCGTCGGCATGGTGCCGACAGTACAAAACATCTCGATTAATCCCACCGACTTGATGGTGCCAACAGCTAAATTTGAGCGCTGTAGCTCATTTTGAACTGCTTCAATCTAGCTAATTTTTTGCTAAGGAGTAGATTAATGTATTGGCAACACTGCACAAGCACTTGCAGCAATGAGTTTGGTTCTGCGTGTGTGGGTAACATCAGTGTGCCACTGTCTGTCATAGCGGCAGAATGTAATGAAAATCATGCCATTTTTCTGCCTCACTGGGCTGGAAGAGGCTGTTGAAATATTCACATGGACCCTTCTGTCCCTTCATTTAGTGATTCTTCAGAAGAGGAAGACCTGGATGACTCTTCTGGGGAGGAATATGAGTCAGTGGAGGAGGATATTGAGAGCAGGGAATCTCCCATTCTCCTCCCCCGTTCTCTCTCATACCTCCCAGCTGGGTGGGAAAACATTGCTCGCAGCTTAGGAAACTGGGCTAAAAACATGACGTACGGGCATCCTGCTCTTATTTCTTCTACAAGGAGTACTTTTTTTTTTTTGCTTTTCCTTGGTTTATATGACCTTTTGGATTGTTTTATGCAATAAATTTTTTTTTTCCATTTTTGGTCCGGGATTGGGTGGGTATGAAATTGCAAAAATGCCTGGTATGGTACGGGTTAAAAGCAAAATATTATTTGATCAACTCAAAAATACAGAACAAATTAGCAGCCAAGTGTGGCAAAACGTCATCTCATAACTGTTGTAGTAACCATTGTGATAGATGCTGTGAGAAGTGGATGGATAAGGGACCAGTGAAGTCATTAGTGTACAAGTGACCATGTTAGATGCACAGCTTAGTAGGTGACTGATAAAGGGGAGGAATGATTAGAGACAAGGCAGAACCCTGAGGGAAAAATAAAAATAAAAGTGACCATCTACAACAGCAGCTTTAGTAAAAAAGCTGGCGAGGAAACTTGGGATGAAGGCACAGAAAGTGGGATAGTAAATGTAGAAGGGCAGTTCGGAAATATAAGATGTATGCCAGAATCTGTCAATTGCCTTTGAGATGTTTAGTGCAACAGTAAAGGTTTCACTGAAATCCCAAAAGAGGGATGACAAGGAACATTAAAATCCAGAAAGGAAGGTGGCTAGGAATCTGTTGTTGTTACATCCTGAGGTTCAACTGGATGTGGATCCAGATGAGCCTCAGATTGTAACTTCAGCTTGAACTGGGTGCTCCCAAAAAAATTTTATTCAACTTACATTGAGGGATTGTCTGTATTATGCCAGTGAGGTGTATTTGGTGTGTTGTGTGGGGGATTGCAATGCTGTGAGGGCATAGTGTATGTTTGTGAAGTGTACTTTGTGTTGGCAGTGAAGCAGTGTAGGATAATTGATGCAATGTAGTCTGGCTAGATGCAGTCATCTCTCTCTGGTCAAGGTAGTTTCTGTGGGGTATTATTGGTTGGTGGTGGTTCATGAAGGATGCATTTTGGCTGATGATTTTGGATGGCTGTAGAGGCTATCTTTTATGTATGCATTGCATTCTTAAAGGCATGTAAGATGATTGCCAGTGCTCACATGCTGGCAGCCAAAAAAAAAGTGTATGAGAAAAAAAAAAAATCTTTGAGCATTAACTCAGAGAGATTGAGGTAATTCTGCAATAGTTAAAGAGCCTGGCAGTGGTTACCTTTCTTCAGGACATGCTGAGTGAGAGCAAACTTCCAACAAAAACAGAAGATAACAGTTGATACATAAAAGTCAAACAGTTTCCCTGGAAAGGATGTAAGCAGAGCACAGTTCTTGAAAAACAACATGAGTAATCCCATCAGGATTGTATGCCGTATGAGTAAGAACTCAGGTTAGTGAGGGCAGAAAGTACTTATTTTCAAGAAATTTTAATGTCAAGAATGACGAGACCAGACTGGGAAGGAGATGGAGAAACAATGCCTGAATCTTTGAAAAGAAGTCAGAGGTGTAACTATAATTAAGCAGAGCTAAGTTTTATCACAGGGAAAAAAAAAAGCAACAGAATAATCCTAGTGCTAAAGAGGAAGGAACGAGAAAGAGGTAATAATGATAGAAATATTTTTGGCAAGGTTCCAGGAGCAGGAAGAATTTATAAATGTTCACTGCACTCAGAATGGATCAAACTTTTTTGGCATGATTAGGAACAGACTTAGTATGATTCCAAGCAGAAACGTAGAGGACATGCAATTCAGAGTTTAGATGGCACAAGTAACACTTCCCTATCATGGTCTTGGTGATTAAACTAAGGTATTTTGGCACTGTTTTAGGAAGCAAGAAAAAAGAATGTTTACTTCCATGCCAATGAAGATAATCTTTGCAATAGGCAAAGAGGTGAGATTGCTGTTGGTCACAGAAGCATTAATCATTCCGGGGAAATTTAAAGAAGTACTGTCTGAAAGTCACTGTTATGGAACACCATGCCACAGACACTGCCTCTTTGGAGGGTCTAAAGGCTTAACTGGAGTGACCGGCCAATTTACTGAAATAAGACAGTGATTAGAGGAGCTCAGTGAAGAAAAAGACTGATAGCATGCAAAGGTTTAATTGAAGAAGCAGTCAAATTATGTTAACTTTTTTCAGGGAGGTCTGGTGTAGGGTGCTGTATAAATTATAGTATATAGTATTGTACATAATAAATTAAAGTATACAATATATATATATATATCTATATGTCTATATATATATATNTCGTGATGAAGGGGTACCAGTGACAGTAAATGTTGACTCATCACTCCAAAGCACAGTTTTCCATTGCTCCTCACTCCAGGCAAGATATTTCTTACAAAAATTTACTCTCTTTTTCTTCTGAAGTGCAGTTAGCAGTGGTTTTTTACGAGCACAAAAACTCCTGTAGCCCAGATCGTCATGCAACAGCTGCTGCACACTTCTGACAGACACATCTGCCAGCAACTGTGGGTTCTTTTCTTTTAAATCCCGTGC
Organism: Birgus latro; assembly: GCA_018397915.1. Classification (NCBI taxonomy): domain Eukaryota; kingdom Metazoa; phylum Arthropoda; class Malacostraca; order Decapoda; family Coenobitidae; genus Birgus; species Birgus latro. The sequence goes on from JAGKTI010002768.1 coordinate 56,564, forward strand.
TGTTAGCCTTGGATCCTTGCTAACTTGCCTTGAGATCAGCTGACGGGTCCTGAAGGTTGTCTTACGAGGTCTCCCAGGCTTGGGAAGTGGAGTGGGAGGAATGGCCTCCCCACTGTCCTTGAACCGCTTCACCAGTCTCTGCACTGTCCTCAGTCTAACACCATCTGATTTGCAATAAATGGGAGTTTGTGGCCAGCTTTGTATAAAGTAATCACTTCCACACGTTTGTCCTTGCTTGTGGTTACTTTAGGCATGATGAGAATGTGTAGGTAACCAAATAACTGTGTTATTTGAGTCAAAACATGCCCTCGTGGTGCATCACACACAGAGACAATCCTTCTCCTGTGGCTGCCCAAACATTACTGAGCCTGCTCCTGTGGTGCCAAACTTATCAAGCAGGGTTGCCAGCTCCTGTTGAAAAAGCGTCAGCTCATTTCGCATCACAGGGGAGGCTAGTATTGACCCTACTTCACTTAACGCGAAAAAGAATGACATCGGCAAAAAAAGTCAATACTTTCCGCGCCTACTGTATGCACTTCAAAACGCATTTTCCACAATATTATCACCCTGGGAAATTCAGTTGTGGGTCAGAATTGCTTAGAATAACATCAAATCAATAGGAGGTAATGGAACAGAAGTAGGGTGGTAAATAATGAG
>JAGKTI010002769.1:11367-23051 GCA_018397915.1 Birgus latro
AATCCTGGACATTTTGGGCTTGGGTCTTTGGACACCAAAAATGGCCAAAAAATCATAAAAATGCAAAAAAAAAAAAAAAAAGATATGTGTCCATCCCTACTTTATATTTGCCGCATGGTGATGAGCAACTGTGAAAAGCATAGTTCCTCTGACGTCCATTAGAGCGCCCCTGCATCCTCCCTAGTTCCAGCCTACCTACCATCGTGATTGCTTGCTCGCACCATGGCTGCCCACATGCTCGTTTTTGTGAATAAACAGTGAACAAGCTTCAATACCTTGCCACTAGATCACATGGGAATTTACAGTGTTGTGCAGTGTTAAGAAATTATAATTCAGAGTGCAAAGGATTAAGTGAAGAGTGCAACACTGGTGTGTTGCAATTGGCATGGTGCAAGTCAGAACAGAATGTGCAGTGTTAAACAATTATAATTCACAGTGCAAAGGATTAACTGCAGCACAACACTGGATTACAGTACGTTCCAGTGCACCTTCACTTTCAGAGCCATAGAGGAAGCAGGTTAATCTTCGTGACGGCCATAGACGTGTCATAAGTACGCAGTACACTGCTAAATATTTTCCATACTCACTTCTAAACTCTCATTCTCTGGTTCCTTTTCATTTATTTCATGGTTTCTGTCCCTATTTGTGTGCATAGGGTCTTAAATAGGTGCTGTGCACATCCGTGGGGAGTTATTTAGGTGGTTTCAAAGTTAGGTTGGGTTGCGGTCTATAAGTATGGTATCTGTCCAGGGGCATTTTCCCCAAGTTCCGGACAAAACCAAGTCTCGGACATTCCATTGGCTCTGTTGCATTGGGTCTTGGAGGGATTACTGTGTGTGTGTGTGTGTACATATATATATATATATATATATATATAAGAAGGTGTGCTGAGATACCAGGCCCAGATTCTGTACATACATAATGATTTTCAATTCAGTCTCCCAGAAATAAATGTGTGATACCGTAGCAGTGAGCGTTGACAAGAAGAATGAAAACAACAAAACCAAGAAGAAAAAGAAATCCTTCTGGGATTTAAAAAAAAAAAAAGTCACCTTGGTACCGTGAAACCGATAACATTGTTTCGTTTATTCATGCTGTCTCGGATAATTTTACTCAACTTAAGGCAGACCACCAGTAATGAAGGCTGTACCTAATCCCTCCAGATCCAAAAGTCTCTCCTAAGCTGAATTAAGTTGCCTTAAATTATTTGCAATTAACAAGATAAATACATCATCGTAATGAAGTGGCTAATTTGTGTAGTTGAGTAAAGTCCTCTGACTGAATAAAAATGCCAGTTTGAACGTACAGTGTTGAATATAATTATCTGTCAATTCTATCTATCTGTCAATAAACCTAGGTTGCTTCCCCCACAAAAAAGGGGGGTAGTCGAGACTGAACAACATACTACCAATTTACTCCTCCACACCAGACATTTACTCGTACCTTAGCCCCACTGGGAGAAGGGGCAGATCCTCACCACACCACACTGCGCAGCACGAGGGCCAACTGCGCAATGTAATCAGCAATATCTGCAGCAGGGCCCAACAGGAGAGCTGGTTTACCCCTGTCACATAATAATGGACCCATCCCCTTACTTTTACCTGACCTGATCAGCTGATCAAATCAAATGCGGGAGAATATCCCCTCGGGGCCATGTCACCATTTATTCATTCACAATTTTTCTCCAGTCATCCCTATCAAGCACAGCAACTCTTCCTTGCTCTAAAGGCATCCCTTTTGCATCAAACGCTCTCTTCATCTATCCAAATTGTGGTCTTCCTCTCAGCCTTACACCTCTCATCTGACCCAGTTATCTTTTTCACCAGTCGTTCTTCATCTGTTCTCTCCATATGCTCAAACCATCGCAACACTATCTGCTCAACTCAGTCAGCCATCTCCCGCATAACTCCATTCTCCCTCGCACTTCATAATTTCTCACTTGATCCATTCACGTCACTCCATACATACTCCTCAGACAACTCATCTCCATCAAACTCTTCTTCTCTGCTACACCCATATTCCATGTTTCAGCCCCAAATAACGCAGTTGGTACCATTACACCCTCATACGAGCTTCTCTTTACATCCATACTAAGTGAATAACATCTAAACACTTTTTTCATTCCTCCCAGCACCTTTCCTACTTTATTCATTCTAAACTTCACCTCTACGTCTATTCTTCCATAAAATTATGGTGGAATAAAATCGTTTGCGTCAGTATCAACAGTTGATGCAGAGAGTTAAGGTTTCCCAACTTTTTTTCTCTCTCTGTCAGTTTTAATCACTTTGTAATATTTTCTTTTGACAGTGTCTGATAAACGATAAGAAAATCAACATCAAATTCCTACATATTTTTATCACTTGTGTCTGGCGCCGCATTTTGTGAGAAGTGGCAGGGTACTGATAAGAGGACCAGTAACTACTTACTTATCTATGCTGCTAAATCTGTTGTGACTCTGTGTCTCTGTGTGTGTCTGGGGGTCGGGTGGGTTGGGTTGAGGCGACCGTGATACCGCTGAGACAAACTGCACTGGGTGAGTCGGTGGGTGAATGGGGAAAATAAGTCCATTGGAGATTAATTCCTTTACGGAGATAGATGGACACAAGTGGAAACTTAGGCCCAGCGGATAATAGTAGTTCCATGGAAGAAAGCAGATCCATATGAGGATTCGGTGTCTCCCCATGGGGAGAAAACAGATCCATGAGGAAAAATAGGTTCGTGGGGATAACAGGTCCAAGAATGAAAATAGGTCCATGAAGGAATAATAGTCATCTGAGGAAAATAGGTAAATGATGGAAAACAGGTCCACTGTGGACAATAGGTTCATGGAGGAAATGGGTCCATGGTGAGAAATAAATCTGTGAAGAAAATAGGTCCAATGGAAAAGAGAATCAACTGGAAAATAGGTCCAAAGGAGTAAATATGTCCATCAGGAATGTTAAGTCCGTGGGTAAAATAGATCCAGGGAGGAAAATATGTCAGTTCAGGAAAAGATCCCTGTGGGGAAAAAAGGTGTCATGCTTGACTCTAGGGGATGCAGCAGGAGACATGTTTATGTGCTAGTTATTTTTATTGACTTTGTCTGGTAGGGCATCATCATCATCATTATCATCAGCACTACTGTTCACGCACATTTGTTAATTGTTATATACGAGTAGAACCCTGCTTTCTCACATACTTATCTATCATATCCATCATTCATGTAACTCTTGACGATACAGATTATCAAACTTCATTATCATTTGTCAGATTAACTATCTGGCAGGCAATGTGACGCACGCCGTTAGGGAGAATTTACCCAAAGATTGTGAGCTGCTGGCTTTCTCATCATTACCTTGCTAACCCCTCACAGGATCCTGTGTCAGAAAATAAATATATACTCAACCAGACACAAGTGATGAAATACTTGACCAAATAGCTACAAAAAAAAAAAAAGCCAATAACTTTCTAATGGATCCCTTACTAGGATAAAATCAAAGGGGAGGTGGTAGCTCAGTCAGTAGAGGTGGTCTGCAACCTTACCGGACCCAGGTTCAAATCCCTGCTTGGGCAGGGAACATTTTAAGGGTTTGAATTTAATAAAAGGCAGACTTTACTGATCTACCAGAAGACCCGCCAACATGCCGTAAAACTACCCCTGCTTATACTAATACACCAGTCTTGCATGAGCCAACCCTAGCATGTACTCAGTATGGACAGTGGGTGTTAGCGCCGAAGCGGTGACATGCAGAGGTGTGGTATGTAGGAAAACTACTGGGCCTTGGGAGCAGGATTGTGAAGCCTATGCCCAGAAGTCAGACACATAAAAGATAAAAATGAAAATAAAAAATAGTTAAGCCTGCAAGGCAAAGCCAGGATTCCGGGGCTTGAATGGTGAATGAATGTGTGATCCATTCCATTTAGCATGTTGTTGATAGTTCTTCCCCTGTCACAGTTTGTTTTCTTGGTTCTGTATCACCCTATTCTTAACTGTGAAATAAAATAAGATGATGATGATGTCTCGTACAGCATCATTCTTTCTGTTCATCATCATCATCATCACTGTGAGGTGGCGCAATGAAGATGTTGACGATGATGGTGATGATGATGTTTCATACAGTATCATTTTATTTTTGTTTATCCTCATCTTCATCATCTCTGTGAGAGGGTGCCAGGATCCTGAACGCTGAGATGGTTGTGTGACTCGTTTCGCTGAGGATACTGTCGATAGCTCTCTCACTTTTATGTTTTCTCTGCCTGTGTTTCTGGATCTTACCTCACCCCATCATTAGGGTGAGAATTAGGGTGGAATAATGATGATGATTAAGTGGGCTATTTCACTGGACATGCCACTGGTAATTCTCCCATTTTTGACAAAACCTCATTGTAACCGACTTTAGAGGAGTCATTGTCAATGAATTACTTACTAACTGGCGAATTTGTTTGAAATGAGCTCTTTCAGCCCACCTAGAGCCTCTAGGACAGTTACTGGTGCTTTCCTAGGATTCCCCTAGATGATCCCTAGAGGTTCCCTAGTTTATGGTGGTCTTTGGGCCCTTTCTTTTTTAGGGGGAGGCGGTGGCAGAATCAGTAGATAGACAGCACTCAGTCCTGATGAACCCAGGTTCGAATCCCGGATGGGGCAGGGGGGAGGCGGTGGCAGAATCAGTAGATAGACGGCACTCAGTCCTGATGAACCCAGGTTCGAATCCCGGCTGGGGCAGGGAACAATTTAAGGATTTGAATTTCTTAACCCGAGGTGTCCCGTCGACGTATGGGTACGTCGCAACGTTTTGTCACAGCTAGACCCATCGACATACCCTTACGTTATGCAATTGCAAGGTCAGTAATTTGCACAATTTTCAAGTTTCATGGGTGTTTTTTGGTAGGCATATGTGGGAGACCTTCCTCTATCTGCTGTCAAGTGGGGATACTGCCTGGCCCCACCTGATCCCCCTCCCCCCTCCCCCTCACACTCGGCAATTCACCTGTTAGCAGTGACCTGGCCAGCAAAGACATGTCGTGCCACAGTCTCTCCAATGACGAATTTTTACGGTGAAAGTGATTCCTGAGGTGAAGGACAAAGAAATAAAGAAGCATGTGGGAAATATTTTCCCCCGAGCTGTTGTGCTTTCTACTTTAGTTGTCGATCGTTAAAGAACAGAGGAAAAACGTACTTGAGAGGTTTAAAAACCCAGAGATTACGTTCTGTTAATTCTTATTATTAATAAATTAAATGCTACTGCGTTTAACATTGGTAGACAACTATGTACATACACATAAACTAGGGAATTTTCCATTGACCTAAACTGCACCTGCGTGGATGACGTGGTAAGGATGAAAAAGCCCACGATCAAACGGGAGGCCAGTTTTAATGTATATACAGTATATCTATCTGTAGAAAAGGGGGAATATCTTGTTTAGTTTAATTAAAACTAAGATTAGATTAAGTTAGATTCACCTTGTATATTTTATGGAGTAAGTTAGCTGTATTTGACGTAATTAAGCAATAGTTGGCAACTCTTCTATCCTATGAGGGACAAGAAGCTCGCCATCTTGCACACTCCTTGAGTAGATTTCACTCCGTCAGTAGCTGCACAAAACTCCTTGTAAATACACCCCAAAGGACGCCTGATTGCCCAGGAAAGACCGAAACAGCACGCCCGTCGTCATCTTGTTGTTCGACTCAATACGTAGCTAAGTGACCTTGTTGATTTGGCCAAATCTTAGGGAACTNTAGATAACTTTCTCCAGTGAGGAGTATCTAGGACGCTCGTTTTTTTTTTTTTTCTCACAAAGCATGAGCAAGAAACAAACAAAAGTGATGAGGTGGTAATGTTGTAAAGGAAGGTGCCATATGTGGATGTGTTTGGTGACTGAGCAATGCTTCTGTTGCCTATATAATTGTGTGAAAACCAATATGGTCTTATACTACACATAAATTCATACAAAATAAATAAATAAATATGTAATTCAAAGTGGCTTCAATTAGTTTACCCTTCCATAGTTCGTTTTCTTTGAGGCCAGATACCCTTAGAGAGAACGAAAGGTAAGGCTGACTCGTCACCTGTAGCACCATTTATAGGCTTTCTCTATGAATTCTTGATGTTTCTCACCAAAAGCGAAGTTCTGAGCAAAAAAAAAAAAGAAATCCGAAATTGCTCGGGACTGGGGGGTATCGGAGGTAGGAAATCGGTTGGGATGTGATGGGTTAAAAAGCAGACTTTTCTGATCTAGCAGATGACCCACCGACATGTCATAAAAGTACACCCATTAATACCAATACACCAGTCCTGTATGAGACAGCCCTAGCATGTATTCAATAGGGATGCTGGGTGTTAGTGCTGAAGTGGTGACATGTGGAGATGTAGGCTACTGGGCCCCAAGGAGGACTACTGGGACTTGGGAATAGACCCTGAAGCCTTTGCCCAGAGTCGGACATGTAAAAAAAAAAAACTTTATATATATATATATATATATATATATATATATATATATGAGACCATGGACAGGGTGGCGCAACACCCACCCCAAGGAGGAACCACAGACAGGATGTTGCAACACCCACTCCAAGGAGAAACCAAAGGGAGTTGCATAAGGCGCGTGAAGGGCCCAGGCCAGACGGGCCTATGTCACCCATCACCTTGCACCCCTCTTCCCCTCAACAGAGCTACCCTTCCTCCCCTGCCACCCTACCCTCCCTACCCGAACACCTCTCGCCACACCAGGCTGACAGCCTCCAACTCCTTCTCCTGGACTTCCAAGACCTCTTTGCATCAGGACGGGCAGACTTCGGCCACAACACGTACCTGACGCAAGAAATTCACGCCACAGGACCACCCATTCATCAACCATCATGGCAGAAAAACCCCTAACAATGGGCTGAGGAAGACCAGCAGGTCCAAGAAATGCTTGATGTTGGCGTCTTATCTCCATCCACCAGCACTTGGTCCTCTCCAGTCATCGTAGTTAAAAAGAAAGACGGCACCATGCGCTTCTGCGTAGATTATCGACAAATGAACAACTTGACCATAAAGGATGTTACCCCCCTACCCAGGATAGATGACTTCCTTGACTCCCTGTATGGAGCATCCTGGTTTTCCACCTTGGATCTCTAATCAAGATACTGGCAAGTCTCCATACACCCAGAGGACATAGGAAAAGCAGCTTTCTCGACCAGTAACAGGAAACACTACGAATTCAACGTTCTCTCATTTGGACTCTGCAACGCTCCCGCTACGTTTTCCCGCTAATGGAGTCACCCCTCAATGGCCTCACCTGGGAAATTTGCCTGAGGTATCTGGACGACGTAATCATTCTCAGCTGGATATGGGCCGACCACCTCCAGCACCTCAAGCAAGTCTTCCTGTGCATCTGCCAGGCAGGACTTAAACTCAGACCATCAAAATGTGTCCTGGCTGAACGGTCCGTCTCCTTCCTTGGACACATCATCCCTAAGGAAGGCATAGCAGCCGACCCTGACAAGCTGCATGCTATCACAAACCTCCCCCTACCATGAGATGTCCACGAAGTCCGTGCCTTTCTCGAGCTCTCATCCTACTACCGGCACTTGTATAAAAGGGTTCACCAACATCGCAAAGCCCCTCCTTGACATGACAAAAAAGGGCGAGGCTTTCATTTGGATCAATGATCGATTCACTGCATTCCACACCCTCAAGACCAAACTCATCGCCGCTCCGATCATCGCATTCCCCAACTACACCCTGCCCTTTCGCCTATACACCGACGTATCCCTAGTGGCGATCGGCGCCATCCTCGCCCAGGTCCAAGAAGGGCGAGAGCACATAATCGCCTGCACCAGCCGCACCCTCAACTGAGCCGAGAAAAACTACTCCACCACCAAATGAGAATGTCTAGGCATCATATGGGCATTGGAGCACTTCCAGTCCTACCTCTCAGGCACACATGTCACCATCATAACTGACCACCAGTCTCTGCAATAGCTGTGCCAGACCCAGACCTACAATGCCCATCTGATCAGGTGGAGAGAAACTCTCGAGGAATTTGACTTCAAGATCTCCTATTGGCCCGGCAAGTTACACACCAATGCCGACGCCTTGTCCCGACTGCCCATCAACTACATCAGCACCGCCTCCAGCCTCCTACACCAGTGGCATAACAAAGATCGCCCCCGCTGGATAACACCTCAGGTATTCTCTAAGCTCCACCAGTATGGCAACCACCTGTTCACCCAGTCTGAACACATAGTGCTCGACCTCGACATCACCTTCGACGCAATGACCACTTGCACTCAGATAATGGCATTCATCTCGGCACCAAGAAGCTACTGTAGATGTTTAACGATATCTACTGGACACCCGGCCCCTCCAACCTGGCCAAACAAGTTATCTGGGCCTGCCAGGCCTGCGTGCTAGGCAAGGACATCACCAGAATGCCTGGCCTTTTGGGGAACATCACCACCCACAAACAATGGCAACTGTTGTCCGTGGACGTAATTGGCCCCTTACCACCTAAAGCCAACTACATCATTACATTCGTGGACACTTACTCGAAATTCCTCATCACTTGCCTGCCCAAAGAACACCACGCCATGGCCATGGCCGACGCCCTCGTCCGCCACGTCTTCCCTTACTTTGGTATCCCCCAAACCCTTCACTCAGACAACACCCCGGAATTTACCAGCAAAATACGAAAAGAACTCGCCACCATCTTCGGCTACCAAATTTCCCACTTCTTCCCCTACTGGCCCCAAGGAAATGGGATATGCGAGAGAAGCAACCGCACCCTCCTCAACCAGGTGTGGGCTCGGACAGAAGAGACAAAAAGCGGGGACTGGCCAGTGCACATAAAAACTGTACAGTGGGGGATGAACACCTGCCCCTGAGAAGATGGCATCACTCCCCGCGAACTAGTATTTGGAGAAACCCCCCTCCTCCTACCCCTCCGACACCACCTCCAGCCCCCCCTCCATGTCCCCCACATCTGACCCCCTTCACCACCACAAGAGCTAACTACATCACTTACAAAAACACCAGGACCTACAACCCAGTATCACCCCATCCAACCCCTACAAGCCAGAGGACTCGGTATTAATAGCACAATTACCAGCCCCAAACAAGATCTCACCACGGTTCGTAGGACCCTACACTGTTGTCAGCGTCCCCAACCCCTACCAAGTTACCGTCCATTATCATAACACCCAGCTCACCCACTGTAACCGCCACGTACGGCTATTCTGCCCCCCACCTTACACCTCCCAACCACGCTGCACTCACCCTCCCACCCACCATGCCACTCCACCACCACCCGCCACCTCCGATCACACATCTGACTCATACACCTGCTACATCACACCCTCATGCTCTCCCACTCCCCCTTTCACAATCACGTCCCCCATCCCACCCTCCACCCACTCCACACCATCCCCATGGGTCCCCACCGTACCCCCAGCGACCTCACCTTACACCTCACCTCCCGCCACCCAACCAGCAGTCCCCCCATCCACCCCCGGCCACCCCACCACATCACCGACACTCCATGCTGCCTGCCGCCACTCCTACACCCACACAGTTTTCTTCCCCAAACACCCCTCATTCCACAACCACAACCTATGCCAGACAACACACCAGCTCCTCATCCCCCACCACTGCCACGACTCCACCCCCTAACACCCAAACTCCATCACCCAAACAAACAACCACCCACCCATGCCAGGCCAACTCACCATGTGGCCCCAGCTCCTCACCACCCACACCTGTCCTCACCACCACCACAACCAGATCCGGCTGGTTCTCCCACCCACCAGCTAGGTACGCAGCCGCACCCTCACCCACACCCGAAACTACCAAAACCACCTACCTCCTCCCCCCCACACCCAACATATCCCCCATAACACTAAGGATACACCAGGCGCAGTGGAAATTTCCAGTGACCCAACCCAACATGAAGGGGATTTACACCTGCCCCTGGCAATTCCATAAAACCCAGGTCACCTCACCTGTCTCCAGCATTCAGCCAGGAGACATCAGCCACTCACCACTGCCAGAGATGAAGATACACCGAGGGACCTGGACCCCTGCCCAGGGGAAACGCCAACATATCAAAGGGACACCTCAATTCCTCTGCCTCCTCCTGAAGATCCCATGGACCCTACCCTCTACATAACCTACGCACTGCACCAAGAACCAAACCTGCCCACCCAGCACCTCACCTCGTTTGCCACCTCACACCGACCCACAAAACTACCACCTCGGACACCTGCCATCTCCAGCCACTGGGACAAGACTTTTTCCCCCACAACGGTGGTGCACAACACCCACCCCAAGAAGTAGCCACGGACAGGGTGTCGCAACACCACCCGCAAGGGAAGGCAACAGGGAGGTGTATAGGGCATGAGAAGGGCCCAGGCCAGACAGTCCTATGTCCCCCACTACCTTGCACCCCTCCTTCCCTCAACGCAGCCAGCCAGAGGAACTCTGCCCCGGTAGACTACTCTCCAGCTGGGCCAGCACTCTCTAGGATCAGGGTGGGACTTGTACTTCTACAGTCCCAAGTAGCACCGCGACGATGGCCACCGTTCGTGCTGGGGAAGGGTTGGCTACCGTTCGTGCTGGGGAAGGGTTGGCTACCGTTCGTGCTGGGGAAGGGTTGGCTACCGTTCGTGCTGGGGAAGGGTTGGCTACCGTACGCCCCTCACCTACTGTCCCAGGGGTATGCAGAACTGCGGCGACGGCCACAGTCCACGCCGGGGAGGGATCGGCCACCATATGTCTCTCGTCCGCTACCCCTGCGACACCCCTCATGGAGGACATCCCTTGCTTGCCTCACCCATCCAAAGGCCGAGAGGGACACGCTTCTCTCTCTCTCCCCACAGAGGCGCCTCCCAGTGGAGTTGCACCTGGAGGAGATCTTGAGTGGCCCCGTGGTGAGTCTGGGGATCCGTGCCCTACAACCAGCGCCCTTGTAATGCCTTCCACTGTCGGACTTCCGAAGGAAGGGATGCCGCAGGCAGCCCCTGACAGCAGCTCGACCTGAGTGAAACTGCAGCCCTCAGTCACCCAAGGGTGCCCTCAGGACTCCGAGGCGTGACCTCCCCAGCCCCATCAGCAAGCAGTCCTCCTCCAGGAGCAGGTGCAGGGAAGCACGCCTGCCTGCCCTGTTCGGCCCCAGTCCCGAGGGCCGACCTCACTGAGGCCCTACCAGGGAAAGGCCTCCCTCCACACCGCTCAGCAGCCCACTTCGGATGACCCAGCCCCTAGCAGTGGTCCCGTGCCTCCTGCAGGAAGGCACACTTGATGGGACCCCTCCTACACCTGGACGACACCGTGATAAGCCCAGTCCCCAGCAGCTCATCCAGAGTCCTCCTGTCTTACTGTGTATTTAATATGTACAGTGTGTTGTGTTGAGATGGTATCAAGTACTGTGTTGCCCTTTGTAGCAATGTACACGTAAGATTGGTTGACCCTAGTTTTTATGCCCTGTTCCTCTAGTTCCATGCTCGAGACCCAGTCTCAAAGGGAACCCCATATCAGTCACTCGTGTCCAGAGAACAAGAAGTTGGACGCTGAACATGTAGCATAACACTCCTCTAGGACAGTTACTGGTTCTTTCCTAGGATTCCTCTAGATGATCCCCAGAGGTTCCCTTGTTTATGGTAGTCTTTGGATCCTTTCTTGACCTTTTTTTGTACCATTACATATATACAGTATATATATATATATATA
>JAGKTI010002769.1:23425-52194 GCA_018397915.1 Birgus latro
ACTGTCGTACCATAGGGTTAGATCTCTCATATGAAACATGTGTTTGAAGACTCCAGCATATATAATAGCTACACAAAATATATATTGTACACATATTTGTCACTAAAAATTGAGAAGAAAGATATACTACTGAATTAAAACAAAAAACGGCTAAATTAATTGTTATGCAACATGTTCAAAGTTCAACTACTTGCCCTTCGATCACATGCAACTAATGTGGGGGGGTTTTCTAGACCGGGTCTAGGGCGCAAAAACTCTTGTCAACCAACCTTACACATATATTACCTTAAATTCGTACAACACTGAATACAATGTGAATACAGTATTGACAAAACACACCATACAGGTTTCAGTCACCATTAGGATAGGAGGACTCTGGCTGGGGCTACTGAAGTCTCGGGCTGCTTACAGGTGTTGGCCAGATGTGGGAGGGGTCCCGTCAGGCATGCCTTCCCTTAGGGATCACGGGACCACTGCCAGGTGCCGAGTCGTCCGTAGTGGGCTGCTGGACGGCATGGAAAGGGGCCCTTCCCTAGTGGGGCCTCGGTGGGGAGTTTGGTCCTCAGGACTGGGACCAAATAGGGAGAGTAGGCACGCTTGCTTGCACCCACAGGAGACAAGTCACCATCCGATGGGACTGGGGAGGTCATGCCCCAGGGTCCTGGGGATGCCCCTGGGAGTCCGAGGTCTGCGGTCTCTCTCGGGTCGGGTTACTGTCAGGTGCTGCCTGCGGCATCCCTTCCTCAGGAAGTCCGACAGCGTGTGGTGTCATCGGGGTGCTGGCTGCAAGGCACAAATCCCCAGGCTCACGATGGGGTCTCACCAGACCTCCTCCAGGTGCAACTCCTGGGAACTGCCTCTGTGGGGAGAGAGGGGTGTCCTGCTTGGCCTCTGGAGGAGTGAGGCAAGCAAGGGACGTCCTCCACGGGGGAAGTCACAGGGGTAGGGGACGAGGGACGGACAGTAGTTGTACCCTCCCTGGCACTGGCAGTGGCCATCGCCAAGGTTTCTCTAGCTGCTGGGACAGCAGGTGCAGCGAGGGCAGTGGTCATCCCCTTCCTGCCAGTGCGGGAGGTGGCCGTCACCGTGGTCCCAGCGGAGGTTCCTCCTTGGGGTGTGTCACAGGGAATGGGGGATGAGGGATGGGTGGTGGCCGTTCCCTCCCTGGCGGGGACGGTGGCTGTCACCGAGGTCCCTAGGACAGCAGGTGCAGAGTGGGCAGTGACCATCTCCCTGTCAGTGCGGGCAGTGGCCGTCGCCAAGGTCCTGTTCCCTGAAAGGACTGCAGATGCAGAGTGGGCAGTGGTTGTCTTCTTCCTGCTGGTGCGGGTGGTGGCCGTCACTGAGGTCCTGTTCCCCAGAGGGACTGCAGGTGAAGAGCGGGTGGTGGCTGTCTCTTGCCTGCCAGTGTGGCTGGTGGCCGTCAACGAGGTTTTGCTCCCAGGAGTGGCTGTAGACAAAGAGCAGGGAGTAGCCATCTCTTCCCAAGTGCGGGCAGTGGCCGTCACTTGGTTCTGTGAAGGGGGGGGATGCAGCTGCAGAGTGGTCGGTGGCCGTCTCTTTCCTTGTGCGAGCAGTGGCCGTCGCCTGGGTGCTGTCTGGGGCTGTAGTACAAGCCCCACCCCGAACCTGGCGAATGCTGGTCCGGCTGGAGAGTAACCTGCCGGGGCTTTGAGGGTGGAGTTGGCTTGGCAGAGAGTAAGAGGGGCGCAAGGAAGTGGGGGAAGTAGACCTGTCTGGGCCTGGTCTTTTATGCGCCTCCTGGTGGTCTCCTTCTGGGGTGGGTGTCGCCTCCTCGATGTCCCTCCATGGGTGGGTGTTGTGCCACCCCTCCCATGGTGTTCCTTCAGGGTGGGCATTTCATTAATGACTTAGTGACCTCTAACAACTTCAACTGTTGCTAGACCCTGCGGCCCTGCCTCGACTTGCTCATTGGAGATGTAGGGCTCTGGCCAGTAGGATGCTAAATGACCTCTCTCTGTCTTTTTTCCTAACCCCCTTCTTTAGTTACACGCAAATGATAATTTTCATTGAGTCAAGTCATACTTTAGGCGAGTCCTGCTATAAACAGCAAACGCTGTTCTAGTTGTGCCTTCAATTTCTTTCTCAATCCTACCTCAGCCCATTTTTTCTTTGGGGGGGGGAGAGTAGAAATTAGGGATGATGATGATGATGATTCATTTCGCCAGGCGTGCTGTTCACAGTTTTCCCATTTTTATTATTTGTTTCTGGATCCCACCTCACCCCATCTTTTAGGAAAGAATTTCGAATGATGATGATGATGATGATGTGTGAATTAATGCGTTATAAGAAAGCCATTATCATTCCTTGATTTTGTCATGGTAAGGGGTTCATTAGAAAGTTACTGGCTAATTTTTTTTTTCACTATTTTGTCAAGTATCTGCATCTTTCTTCATTTGTGTCTGGTTGGGTATATATTTATTTTCTTACACAGCATCCTGTGGGGGGTTAGGAAAGTAATGATGAGAAAGCCAACATCAGTCTCTGTAATCTCAGGTTTGTCTGGCAGGGTAAGATTTCTCTGGAGATTTGCTAGCTAAATAATTTCCATATTCCATTATTTGTGTCTGGTACAGTACTTAACTACCTACCAGCCTGCCTGCATACCAGTCTACGCACCTTCATACCTACCTACCTGCATGCCTACCTACCTGCCGTTTCCCAACACCGCTCCCAGTAATAGTTGGCACTGTTGCGATAAAAAATCCATATCACATTGTCTTGCATGCTGTCGGGTAAAGGTTGGATGATGGAGACAGTGGCTGATCCGGAAGCGTGAGACTTTACCCGACACCATATCCTGTGAGGGGTGGCAGGGCAATAAGCACATCTATACAAGCTAGTTGCCTCTGTCAAGGAGGTAATCTTTTTGTTGGCGTTGGTTTATTTCTTTGTCTCTCTGTTAGCAGGGGGTAGGGTATGGCCCAAGGAACAATCCATTGGATTTTGGTGAATCGATTCATCATCCGGATCCAGGAATTTTTTGCTTATTTGTCCACGCGATATCTCCAAAAGCTTTCTTTCAATGAAATTTTGTGCATGGGTGGGCCATGCGCCAAGAAAGAATTGATTAAATTTTGGGGGGGATCCGGATCCGGATCCGAATCCTGCAATGGCATTTGCGGAGGTATGCGCTCTCTGAGTGCTTTCTAGTTTCTCAGTATTTTTATGTAGGGTCAGATATCCACGCACATATACTTGCTTAATTTATTATGCTCCTGCCCACCTATGGTGGAGGAGGCATTAAGTGATTGGTCTGTCCGTTCGTCCGTGTGTGCGTGCGTGCGTACGTACGTGGGTCCGTGCGTCCGCTACACTTCTCTGGGCGCGATATCTGAATCCGTCGACGGATTCCACCAAACTTTTGCAAGTGATGCAGTATGAGGAGATGATAAACTGATTGGGTAAACTAGGTCAAAGGGTCTAAAGTCAGGGTCGTATGGTGTCGACTCCGTTTTTCTTATGCAAGGAAGGAGCTAAAGGCTAAAAGTCCAGAAGATTCTTCCCTCCAAGAAAAAACAAAAACAAGATAGCAGAGAGCAAAATTCGAGATCCGTTCATTTCGAGATACCTAGACACACTGCGTCTGAAAGGCTGGAAGTCATGGCAGTAGGAAATACAGACAGAGGAAGGCAGTTCCAGAGCTGAACTGTTGCATACATGGAGAACTGGGAGTAACGGTTAACTCTTGCATTATTGAGTTTGGACATAAAAGGGATGAGATTTTGTTGCTAGACAGGTGCTACGTGCCCGCCATGGTGGTGGAGGGATGCAAGCTGACAGTTTGGAGGGGTAAAGACCATTAAAGTAGCGATAGAAAGGAGATAAAGATGCAACAGTGTGGCAAAGAGATAGAGGCTGAAGGGAGCAAGTAAGAGGAGAGTTAATGAGATGAAAAGCCTTTGACTCCACCTTGTTGAAAAGAGCTGTATGTGGGGAGCCTCCCCACACATGAGAGTTGTACTCTACACAGGGACGAATAAAACCCGTGCATAAAGTCAACAACTATGCAGGGGTAAATAAGGCATGGCATCGGCTTGGCACACCTAATGTCTTGGAAGCAGATTGTACATGAGAGGCAGTATCATCTTTCCAAGATAAATCCCGAGAGAATGAAACCCAAAGTTTCTTTAAAGATGATGCAGAATTGAGCTGGATATTGTAAAAATTGGATGATTTAACGGATTGAAAGATGTAAGAACTGAGTTTTTGAAGCATTAAAAACAACGAGATTACTTCCCCCCCCCCCCCTCAAACAGAGATATATGCAAAATCGGACATTAAGTGTGCCATAGCCTCATCCTTGTTTGTAGATGTAACTGCTGAGATGGATGCTGCATTAAGCAAATGGAAAGGTGATGGGTGGAGTCATCAGCATATGAGTGGATAGTGTTCGATGTACAGCTTAAATGGCCGTTGATGAATAAAAGGAAGGGAATTGGTGATAGCACAGAGCCCTGAGGAACACCACTATTGGTAGATCTAGGAGAAGAATAGTGGCCGACTACAACAGCAGCTATAGAACGACCAGAAAGGAAGCTAGAAATGGTGGCACTGATAGAAAGATAGAAACTGTAAGAGGGCAATTTGGAAATTAAAGATTTATGCCAGACTCGATTAAAAGCCTTTGAGATGTCAAGTGCAATGGAAAAGCTTTCGCCAAAGTCCAGAAAGGAGGATGACCAGGAGTCTGAAAGGTAGGTCAAAATATCACCAGTGGAGTGTCTGGCAGAACCCATACCAACGATCGGAAAGAAGACTGTGATAGGATAGGCGTTTTTAAAAAAAATTTGTTAAGAATAGATTTTAAAACTATTGAGATACAGGATGTTAAACCAACTGAGCGATAGTTAGAGGGCTGGGAATGGTCACCCTTTTCTGCGACAGGCTGAATGAGAGCAAGAAGGAGAGGTAAAGTTGACAGAGCTAGGCAAAAGAGTTTACCTAGGCAGGGTGTAAACACAGATGCACAGTTCTTGAGGAAAACAGGAGGGACCCCATCAGATCCATAAGCTTTGTTAGTACTGAGGCCAGAGATGGCAGAAAATACATCAATTGAAGAAATTTTATTGCCAGCTATGACGAAGTCAGAGGGGAAGTGATGGAGGAACAGCACCGGAATCACCTAAGGTGAAACTGGAGAAAGTCTGAGCAAAGAATTCTGCTTTAGCAGTAGAAGAACAGCTACAGAGCTATCAGAGTAGAAAATAGGGGGAAGGATGATGAGGTAAAGTTGTTAGAAAGGTTTTAGGCAAGGTGCCAGAAGAAGCAGGAAGACTTTGAGTAGGAGAGTTCAGGGAATTTAGTATGAATGAAATTATTTTCAGCAAGCGAAGAACAGGCTTAGCACAATTCCAGGTGGAAACATAAACGAGATGAGATTCAGAGGTGAGTTGGCTCCAGTACCTTTTGTAGGCCCTCTCCTTGTTGTGGACAGCATTAGAACAAGCTTGACTAAACCAAGGCTTTTTTCCATTAGCTACAGGATAAGAGAAAGGAATGTATGCTTCCATGTCCGTGAGAATAACCTCCATAATGTGTAAGGCACATTCAGATGGCTCTTGGCCATGTAAGCAATAATTATTGCACGGAAAATCAAAGAAGTACTGCCTGATGGCCTCCCAATCAGCAGGTCCAAAGTGCTACAGCTGCCACTTCTTGGGAGGGTCCACAGGCCTTACTGAAGCGATAGGACAGGATTAATATGATAAGGCTGTGATTGGAGGGGCCCAGCGGAGAGAAAAATTTTAGTGTAAAAACAGAATAATTAAGTCATCAGGAAGAGGTCAAGAATGTTGGAACTCTCTCCAAGGCGGTCAGGGATACAGGTAGGATGCTGCACTAGGTGCTCTAGGTCATTAAGGATAGAAAGGATGTAGGCTTGTTCACCAGATGGGTCTGTGAAAGGCAATGAGAGACAAAGGTGGCGGTGAACATCGAAATCACCTAGAATGGAGATTTCAGAGAAAGGAGAAATTGATAGGATGTGTTCAGTCTTAAAAGTAAGACGGTCAAAGAATTATTCATAGTCAGTAGAATTAGGGGATAAGTAAACAGCACAGATAAATTTCGTCAGAGAATGACAGGATGGTCGAAGCCCAGAGAATAGAGAATTCAGAAGTTTCAAGTTCAGGAACATGAGAGCAAGGTACGTTATTGCGTACATATACACAATATACACCTTTGGCTTTGGAGTGAGTATAGAGAAAGCAGGAGGATAAAGAGAAGGATTTTGTGTCAGTCACCTCTGGCAGTTGAGTCTCTGAGGAAGAGAAGGTGAGGCTTAGAGGAGGAAAGGTGGTGTTCAACAGAGAGAAAATCAGAGGAAAGGAAACGAATATTGCAAAAATGAACAAGAAGTGAGTCAAGCAGTGTTATGATGCATCTCACTTCGCCGTCACTGCGAGAGGGGCGGATGGTTAGGGCTTCTGTTGTCGCCCACCCCTGGAGACTCAGAGGTTTGGTGCTGAGTTGCCCCTTTTCTTTAAAATTTTAATAGGAATAGTGGTGTGTAATGTGCATGTAGTTTGGTGTTGACAGTTAGAGGAACTTGTATTGGAGAGAGTGCTGGCCATTCTCTGTGCTTCTGGAAAACTGGAAATGTTTAGCAAAGGGGGATGGTCATAAACTAGTCCCATGGGCCATTGTAACTGAGAATCCAGCGCTTCCTGCTACTAGCTTGCCATCAACCTTGGGAGTACCGCCCTGTTTGACTGGTGCTACAGTCTACTCCCTGTATCCTTATGGGCGCGATATCTCCTGAACCCCTGGATATTTTAACTAAACTTACGTCAGTGATACAAAATGAAGGGACGCTGAACTGATTAAGTGATCAAGGTCAAGGGGTCAAAGGTCAAGGTCATATGGGTGTGGGCACACTCTCCTGAACCCCTCGACAGATTTCGACCAAACTTTAGTCCATGATACAGTATGAAGTGACGATAAATTGATTAGGTCTGCAAGATCAAGGGGTTAAAAGGCAAGGTCATATGGGTGTGGGTGTGATATCTCCTGAACACCTCGCCGGATTTCGACCAAACTTTAGTCAGTGATACAGAATGAAGGGAAAATGAACTACTTAAGTCAGCAAGGCCAAGAAGTCAAAGGTCAATGTCATATGTGTGTGGTCCCAATATATCCTGAACCCCTCAACGGATTTCCACCAAACTTTAGTCAGTGATACCGTATGAAGGAACAATGAACTCTGGTCAGCAAGGTCAAGGGGTCAATGGCCAAGGTCATATGGGGTCGACTTAGTTTATCTTTGGTATCATTTCAACCCACAATGAACCCTGTGTTGAGGTTGTACGATGAGTTCATGCGCAAGGCTTGGCAGAGGCATACCGAGCGATGCTTTGCATCAATAGTTTGGAGCCAGACTTCTCGTCGTTTCATTTCCCCTGTATCTTGGCTAATTGATTCATACTCTTATGACATAATTGTAGAGCATCATTCCCTTTCCGTTTAGGTGGCTGTCTGTTTCCTTGCGCTACATCCTGTGGGGCCCAGCAGAGTAATAGCGACATTACAACTTTTACTTTTGTATCTGTAGGGTAAAGGTAAGAGGGAGACATACAGGATAGGAAAAGAAAGTTACCCAACCGTCGCATAGAAATCGACAAAGAGGAAGAAATCAGTGTTAACCTTAACATTCTTTGATCCCAACCTGAATATTCTTCAATCCTGTTGCGTTCTTCTATTATAACCTTGGCATTTTTCAGTCCTAAGCTTATTCTTCGATCCTAACTTTAACATTCGGTCCTAACTTTAGCATTCTGTAGTTCTAACTTTGACATTACTCGGTCCTAACTTTGGCTTTTTTTTCGGCAGGATAAAGAAGCAATGGCTGACTGGGAAGCGTGAAAATGTGCCTGACACCGCATCCTATGAGAGGTGGCAGGGTGACAGTCGAGAGAGAGAGAGTAAAGTGGAGAGTAGAAGTTAGAATATCAACTTCTTTTTCACATTTCACTCGGCTTATCTACAGAAACCTCTCGGCTCATCGAGAAAAACTGAACACTGCCTGAGCGCCACATGGAGTTCAACAGTGAGGAGGAAGTAGGTGTAATGGCAGAGGAAATAGGTGTAATGGCAGAGGAAATAGGTGTAATGGCAGAGGAAATAGGTGTAATGGCAGAGGAAATAGGTGTAATGGCAGAGGAAATAAATGTAATGGCAGAGGAAATAGATGTAATGGCTGAGGAAATAGGTGTAATGGCAGAGGAAATAAATGTAATGGTAGAGAAAATCGACGTAAAGGCAGGAAATCGACGTAAAGGCAGGAAATCAATGTAAAGGCAGCATAAAGGCAAGAAATCAACGTAAAGGCAGCGTAAAAGGCAAAAAATCAACGTAAAAGGCAGTAAATCAACGTAAAAGGCAGGAAATCAACGTAAAGGCAGGAAATCAACGTAAAAGCAGTGTAAAAGGCAGGAAATTAATGTAAAGGCAGCGTAACGGCAGGAGATCAATGTAAAGGCAGGAAATCAACGTAAAGGCAGCGTAAAAGGCAGGAAATCAACGCAAAGGCAGGAAATCAACGTAAAGGCAGGAAATCAACGCAAAGGCAGGAAATCAACGTAAAGGCAGGTAATCAATGTACAGTAAAGGCAGGAAATCAATGTAAAGGCATCGTAAAGGCAGGAAATCAACGTAAAGGCAGGAAATCAACGTAAAGGCAGGAAATCAACGTAATGGTAGGAAATCAACGTAATGGCAGGAAATCAACGTAATGGCAGGAAATCAACGTAATGGCAGGAAATCAACGTAACGGCAGGAAATCAACATAAAGGCAGGAAATCAACGTAAAGGCAGCGTAAAATCAGGAAATCAACGTAAAGGCAGGAAATCAACGTAATAGCACAGGAAAAAATGTAATGGCAGAGGAAACTGATGGGATGACAGAGGAAATCGATGGAGTGACAGGAAATCGACGTAAGGACAGAGGGAATCAACGCAATGGCACAGGAAATCGACGTAATGTCAGAAAATCAACGTTGTGACAGAACCCGGGACCAAATTCACAAACTAACTTATGATCATTTCTGTGTCGTAACAGTAATTTGTCCTGGCAGGAAGGACAAGGAGAGTGCAGAGTCTTCCCATGTCCTACGTTCTTTGTTCAAACACAAGTAATACGTACGGGGAAAAAATAAAAATCTTAATTCATTTTGTGGGAGGAGAAAAGAAAGGGATTGTAGATTCTCCCCATGTCTCTATTTCTTCCTGCAGAACCAGACCCAAGTTACGACAGGGAATCGATCGTAAATGTTTTCGGGAATCCCACCCCAGCACACGGACGCGCGGCGCAGGTAGAGGTGGGCGCGAAAGACGGAACGTAAGAACAAGAAGTAGAGCCATTTATGCGGTGAAAGAACATGTTTAAATACGTCACTCCTTTGCCCTGTTTGTTTTGTATTTATCACATACCTTTAGATGTCACCACTCAGGCACTATACCCTGTTTACTCTAACCTGGCCTAAAACTGCCATCTCTCCACCTTGAATGCTGGGTTGTAACAGTGGATTAACGCTAGAATACGGTGCTAGTCACGAAGAAGTACCGTGGAAAAGATGGAGAGCCGTGATATTGTCTTTTTCTGCCATTGGCAACGTGAAATAAGCTGCAAAATGATGAAAATCCGGGCCAAGTTAGAGTAAAATCAATATACCACCCACAGTTTATACTGGATACATGCTATGGCTGTCTCGGCGCCAGCGATTCAGTCCAGGAGCAGTTACCCAAGTGAGTCTTATCTACTTTATTTATTTTTTTCTTAATTTCTTCTGTACACAACTCAGCCACACATCTTCATATGTCGCCACTTGGGCACTAATACACACTGTCCATAATTATTTAGTCAGTAAAGGAACATCTGCTCAAGCGAGTCCATTAACCCCTTTGTATGTTTAAGCATTATCTCTGTGTTTCTGACTCTGGCCCACACACCTTCACACGTCGTCACTTGGGCGCTATGACTCCACACCGCATTGCCTTCACTCTTTTTACTTAAGCTGCATTGTTTCACTGTGTATCCAGCTCAAATACACACCTTCACATATCACCACTTGCACACTATATATACATGCTATGGACACTAACAATGCATACATCTATCTGTCTATTTATCTATTGCCAGACTTCTCAAGCATTCACGTATAGCTACAAGTGAAAGTTCTGCCTAAGTAATTCACACTTACCTTTTTCATAATCTCTGCGAAGCAGGATGGTATCATATTCGGCAACTCGCCCTATACCATTTCGCGAGATTCAGCCTGTCTGTGTGAGTGTCTGTGTGTATGTGCCTTAGCTCCTCCTAGACTATATGATGGATGTTAATGCAACTTCCCAGGTTAGTTTGTCTTGTTACTCAGAAGGTCCTCTACAATATACAGCTTTCAGTCCATTATTCTTAGAAGGCCAACCCCCCTCACCAAATTAAATATTCCCAGAAATAGTGAAAGGAGGACAGACACGGCTTTGATAGATTAGTATGTGTCGTACAATGGATTTTTATCAGTATTGCGATATTTGGGGAGCGTGACCCTTAATGATTCTTGGAGGGTTCAGCCCCCCTTCCAAAACTTAAAAACAATCAGATATAGGTGAAAGTAAGCACATGCATATCAACGAAACTTCTCAGATCTGTTCGTTTGGTTCCTTGATAAAGTCTTCCATTGTACAAAGTTTTCCACCATTATTTTAGGGGGGTTCAGCACCCGTCCAAAACTTAATACAAAATAAGGGATGGACGGCAGATAAAAATCAGATATCTTAGTACATGTTGTAGAATGAGCTTCCAGCCGCTAACTACTACCATTGCTACAAATAATTTTAATACAGTACACTCCGACTCAAAGAACGTATTCTGGGACATCACAAGATATTTCATTCACATATGCCACCATTGCGATCACTTGGCTTTTACTTCGGGATAATAGCTTTTTTTTTATGACGCAGTAACATCATTTCGTAATTCCCAATTGGCGTGCATATCGCAGGAGTGGGCATACAGTTCCTTTTTTTTCTTTTTCTTTTTAGTCCACAGTAAGAGGCTGCACATATACTGTATTATTAGTATATGAATGTTGTGTATCCTACTTTGGACATACTCACAACGTACCTTCATTTGTCACCACTTAGGCATTGACCGTACTGAATACGTGCTGTGATTATCGGTGGAGAATATTGTAAATAGTCACCCGTGTCCTTAATTCTGTATCGACCTAACAACTTCACATGTCACCACTTGGGAACAAACGCCCACCATCTATACTAAGTATATGCTATAACTATCGGTCGTCTGGTTAGGTGATTCAGCCATACTCATAATATTTCTGTTTCATCATATTACCGTGTATCCAGCCCTGGGCCACACACAATTACGTGTCACCGCCTGAACGTTAACACCCACTGTCTGTACTGAATATGTGGCATGGCTATCATTATACTGGAAGCATTCTCGAAATACTTTAAATATTATTTTAGAGAAGAAAGCACCAAAGGTTAGAAGCCTGCGGAATTGTTCTTTCCAAGAAAAACTAAACTGAAGAGGGTCAAATTCAAGTTCTGTTCATTTCGATATGCCTGGATTCGTTGCATTAAAACTGTAGAGTCCATTGGCGGAGGGAAATACAGACTGAGGAAGATAGTTTCAGAGATGACCTGACTGAGAGTATCGTTGACCCTTACATTAGAGAAGGGGTGAGTAATATCATGAGTTTTATTTATACTATACTTTTAGCATAGAGGTGTTACCAATATTTCATTTATATAGACTTTATAAATATTTAATTACTATTACAGAAATTTTATCCATATTTTATTAATACTGTAGAATTTTATCCAGTATATTGGTATTGTAGATATTACATTTTAGTGATAATGCCTAACACAGATATTAGCATTTTTACCTCCGCCAAGGAGGTTATGTTTTACCCAGGGTTTGTTTGTTTGTGTGTTTGTCTGTCTGTCTGTTACAAGGATTACTCAAAAAGTTATGAACGAATTTTAATGAAATTTTGTGGAAGGGTGAGCCATAGGCCAATGAACAAATGATTAAATTTTGGGCCGGATCCGGATCTGGATCCAGAGTATCCCGCACAATATCTCTAAAAGTTCTCAATGAATTCTAATGAAATTTTGTGGAAAGGTGGGCCATGGCCCTAGAAAGAAATGATTAAATTTGGGGGTGGATCCAGATCCGGGTCGTATATCCACGGATCCAGGTCCGGATCCTTTTTAATGGCAATAACACTGGGGGAGGTTTGTGATCTCTGAGCGCTTTCTAGTTTTCAGCTGCTTCTGTAATCTTACCTACCTATTGATAATCTACGAGTACCTCCTCCTCCTTCACATCACTTCCCTAATACTAACAATACCAATAATTATTGTATTTAACCCCCTAATATTGTAATTCTAGTACAATGCTCCTGTTGTCTGAGTCTCCTAACCAGCTCTGTTCATTACATTTCAACAAGAGCAAACACTTCCTGAGTACAACCATCCTCAAATTTAACGAGTGTTTAACTTTAGTACCATTTTTTCTCTTTCTCAGAATTTCGTCCAAGTTGCTGACAAATTTAAAAAGTACACTGACAGAAATGAAGTCCCAAAACATGCCGGATAATATGTAAAATATTGGCTTGTGAAAAAGGAATGTTCTTGAACACTCTTATTAGTGAAAATAATAATAAGACTAATAATAAACTTACAACTTAAACACTTCCTGTCACCTATCTCAAACAAATAAGTGTTTATCAGTACCAATGAAAAGTCCGGTACCCGATCACTTTTTATATCTTAATAATTAACAGTTCGAAATAGGTCGGTGTATTGGAGGGGTGTCATCACCTTCAAGAGTGGTGGCCCTCCAAGGGGGTTGGGGGTGAGGGTGAGAAGGGTGAGGAGAGAGGGTTTTACAATACTGTGAACTTGGCAACTTGGGTCTTCTTCCCCATGTGATGAACAACGTTAATAGGGTGCAAAATGCTTTGTCTCCTAACTTTCAAAATAATCACAATAAAGGTAACGGCTTCTGTTCACTGTGAATGATCATACACGAGTATGGAAATTAAATTTATCCCTCGTAACCATGATGAACTCATCTCATTTGAGGCGGTATTTTTACTCGTATGACCCACGGTGGACTCTCCTGCATAGTCTATTGCCATGGTTTGAGAATATTCTCCCATTAAGAGAGAGGGAGAGATGTAAAAATTTCGATGAAAGGAAATCTGTGGTTCCAAGGCCTCTGGACATCGGAATGTGTAGTGACTGTAGTCGGTTCCAGTGAGTCTGACGCACTGATTTTGCCAGCTAAGGACAGGTGGATTTGTTAACACTGCGCGATGCTCTAAGGCGGTGATTGGTCAATTCCTGTCGTGTTTGAACGTGCACCAAATTGACTTTGTATTCCAACCAAGTCCCTCATTTATTTGTAAGATCGCGGATTATACAGATACAAATTAAGCAATGATATCTTTAACGATAAATATGTGTCTTTTAAATTATTAGAGATAAACCTGAACAACACTGATAAAACTAAGTAAAGTCGCAACTGGACGCATACGGACACAGATAGCGATTGTGGCGGGAATTCAGATGTTCACAGCAAGATGGTTCCGAGGTCCTGTGAAGGCTCGAATGTTCTTCCCACCACTGCTACACAGTGCCACAGTCTACAGTCTATACCATGCCCTCCATTACCTCATCTACTAATATACAACCTTACCCTAGATACGCTTAGCTTATCTTCTAATAATTATTATTTGTGTAAGCACACACACACACACATACACACACACACATACACACACACACCTCACTGGGGCCAATACATGCTATTCTCAATATATTTAATGTACATACACATTTTCATTACCTTCATGGGTAACAGTAGCTTTAAAAATCTGCATTTGTTTGTATTCATAGTCAGCTTCAGTAAAATTATTTCTTACACTAATAAGTTTGGCGTTTGATTTCCCTGAACATTTTCATAAGTATCATAAGAGACAGACATACAGATAGACAGACGGACACCCTATCCTGGTCACCATGCACTCTCTCCTCAAGCATGAAGTATTTGTCTCCTCGACAGAGAGGAGCAGGAGAAGCAACGGATTACATCACTGTAGAATGAACCGAATTTTTGTTAATGGTGGAAGAAAGGAAAATAAGAGAAAAGCAAACCCCATGTGAAAATAATAGTTGAACTATGCTGCTATGATAAAACCGCTTGCAGTGTGAACGAAATCAAACGTCTCTCCATCTATCTATCTATTGCCAGACGCCTTAATCCCGTAAGGGGTGGACACAAACAAATCGCCTTCATGTCGCTCTGTACCCCGCCATTTCACTGCCCTGCTCCCAGCTCACACCCCCCTTTCTCATATACCTCTCCACGAATTTAAATAAATCAGTAGCTGACTGTTGTTTGTATGCGTCCAGTTGCGACTTAATTTTGTTATCAATGTCATTCAGGTTTATCTCTAATAATTTAAAAGACACATATTTATCATTAAAGATATCATTACTTTAATTTATATTTGTATAATCCGAGATCTTATAAATAAATGAGGGCCTTGGTTGGAATACAAAGTCAGTTTGGTGCCATTCAAACACTAGGGGAATTGACCAATCACCGCCCTAGAGCATCGCGCAGTGTTACCAATTCCACCTGTCCTCAGCTGAAAAAAATGGTGCGTCAGACTCCCTGAAAACGACTATAGTGTAATGTATCTGTTACGTAACCACCAACTAATTAAAACGCTCCTTAATGACCTTTATTGTTTCTTTAATTTGTGCTGCTCTAACTTTTATGACAGGCCGTTAGCATACCGATAACTAGCTGACTTTTATTCACGGTAATTGCATAAAGGCAGCAGAGTTTTTTAAGGTCAGTAGCCTCCTAGAGACGTATATCTCGAAGGTCATCTCAAGGCCTAAGAGTGTCGTGGGTAATCTGTTTCTTTTTAGCGCCTCGAGTGTTATCTGTGCTGATACTAACATCTGATATAAATAGTTTGTATCGTAAGTAGCCCTGGTGATTTTGTAATATCTCTTCTTTGTCAATTATATTCTGCACATTACATCACGGTATCTTTTTGTATGTTGTTGATGCACATTCTGTCAATAGTAAAATGACATAAACAGCATTCAAGCACATACTGACATGTAATATGGAAATACGAATCGCTATACAAGAAGTGCTGCAAAGCCTCTTATGCCTCTTGGAATACGAAATAAGACTAAGTTAAGGGCACCACAAAAGGAGGCTTTCCTAAGCCCCTCATGCTAAATTCACCTCGCTCCCCCACCCCCCTCCCTTCCCCGCGCTGAGTCGTGAGAGAGGGATGCCAGGGACCGCGATTACTACTGCCACCACCATCGCCGCCACCACATCTAACGCCATCACCAACGCCGCCGGACGCAGCAGTATGGTAAAAATTTCGCTTCGTCTTCCCCTTAAGTAGTGATGGAAGGTCTTAGTTTTTCTTTTCTTTCTTTCTTATTAGCGGTATGAAGCACCAATCAAAACAGGATGATGTTGGGGGAAGAATGAGAAAATATGGAAGGTAAGAGAGTGCTGGCAGGGGATTGCTGGCGGACTTTTGCTGGTGATAGTACAGTTACCCACCAAAATCCTGTCACTGATCCCACCCCAACCCCCCCCACACCTAACACCCCGCCCCCGCCCCGCCTTACCCTAACTCCTTTTCCACTGTTCACCATTTGTCTCCGATGATGATGATAGAGATGTTTATGTCGCTCTCTCTCTCTCTCTCTCTCTCTCTCTCTCTCTCTCTCTCTCTCTCTCTCTCTCTCTCACCCAGTATAAAAGATCAACTCGTCTTTCTGTTGCAAAGCCTTCTTCAGCAGGGCATTTAGTATAAATAACAGAGTCAAGGCACTTTGCTTACAGGAAGGAGTTGAGGTCATCGATACGTGGAACCAGTTTTACGAGCAGCAAACACTATTTGCGAATGATGGTCTGCACTTGAATGCCGTTGGTTCTGCCCATCTCGGTCGTTTGCTTAGTGATGCTGTAAGTTTTTTCTTGAGAAAAAACAAGCATCACGGGAGGCAAACGTAGATGACATACAGTCCGATAAATCAATTTGTAATGGAATCTCCCCACATCGGAAAAGAAAACACATCATAGCTATTCTTGTTAATGCGCGTAGTCTACTTAATAAATTTACTGATTTAGAGGTCCTTGTCTTTACCGAAGATTAAGATGTAATTGGTATAACAGAATCGTGGCTAGATACTGAGCAGAGAGATTTTCTAGCAGAATTTAATTTACGAGGCTACCACATTTTCAGTAGTGAAAGGAAGAATCGAATGGGGGGCGGTGTGTTGTTATATATTAAATCATTGTTTTCATCCAGTCAAAATTACTAAGCCATGTATTGAAAACATTGACACTATTTATATTCAATCTAGAAATGAATCTTGTCATAAAATCACTATTGGGTATATTGTCCACCCGGTCAGCCACTCAACATCAATAATTAAATTTACAATCAAACTGCCGAAATATCTTGTATGCAAAGCACTGTAATATTTGGTGATTTTAATTTACAAGTTCCAAAATGAGGAGAAGCCCTATCCTCACACACAGAGTTAGACCTGTATACAAACTTGCTGGAAAGTTCTTTGCATCAATTTGTAAATTATCCGACACGTGAATCTAACATCCTAGATCTTGTCTTAGCTACATCAGAAAATGTAGTGAGTAACATTATTGTAGGAAAAGAATTTAGTACAAGCGATCATTGCATAGTTACATTTAACGTTAAATTCAGTGCAGACAGTGTCAGGGCCAGTTGTGAGAAAGTGCCCGACTTTAAGAAAGCAAATTTTAAGATATTAAAGGCAATTGTAGGTGCAGGTTACTGGCGTCCCATTGTCAAAACTTTAGATATCAATGACGAGTGGAATTTTTTTACAGAAACTCTCAACAGTGCTGTCAGGTTATGTATTCCAATGCGCAACAGAAGGCCTGCCAAAAATTCTAACCCCAAATGGTGGAACTCCGACGTTAAACATTGTCTGGAAGAAAAAAAATCTTTCCTATAAAAATTATAATACCACAAAAAGTCAAAGTTATAAAAATGAATACAATGCCCTTCGACGAAAAGCCGAAAAATTAATTAAATGCAGTAAGAAAAACTTTGAGGCACATATTGCAAGTATCAGTAAATCAAATCCCAAAGAATTTTTCAGTTACATAAGAAGCAAAAAGGTAATAACTCCAACAATCGGTCCCTTAATCACAGATAACGGAGAGCACACTGATGTTGAAACTATGATGGCGAAAATTCTTAATATGATCTTCACGTCAGTATTTACAACAGAAAATATACATACAATTCCTGCTGTTTCCCCCGTTCCTATAGAAGAGGGCAACATAATCACTGACATCACAGTTAGTGATTGCAGCATACTGCTTGCAATAAACAAATTAAAAGAGAATAAAACACCAGGACCAGACAAAATATCTCCACGTCTATTGAAGTAACTACAGAATGAAATATCAAAGCCTTTGTCTGAATTTTTCACCTTACCACTTAAGAGCAGTAAGGTGCCACATGACTGGAAGCTTGCCAGTGTAACCCCAATATTCAAAAAGGGCAACAAAGCCCAACCAGAAAACTACCGCCCAATTAGTTTAACATCGGTGGTTTGCAAATTGCTTGAAACTATTATCAGAGACAAGTTTCTGAAACACTTAGAAACAAACAATCTCATCAAAGATTCGCAACATGGTTTTCGTAATAATCGCTCTTGCCTCACGAATCTGCTGGTCTTTTTCAATGGTATACTGAATAGGTATGACGAGACTAAATCTGTTGATGTGGTTTACCTAGATTTTCAAAAGGCTTTTGACAAAGTTCCACACAAAAGACTCCTTCAAAAGCTAATGGTACATGGTTTCAGTGGCAGTGTTCTTGGTTGGGTAGAAGATTGGCTCACCGGACGAAAGCAAAGAGTTGTAATTAATGGAAAAGAGTCAGACTGGATAAACGTTACAAGTGGAGTGCCACAGGGTTCCGTTTTAGGTCCTATTCTTTTCTTAATATATGTAAATGATACTGACGAAGGATTGTGTTGTAAGATTTCAAAATTTGCTGATGATACTAAAATAGGTAACAGATCAGATACAGCACTGCAAAGGCAAGCAATTCAGAGAGATCTTGATCAATTGTTTAACTGGGCCCAAGTCTGGCAAATGGATTTTAATATTAATAAATGCAAAGTGCTAAACATTGGCAGTAAAAATGTAAGAGCTAGTTATAGCATGAATAATGTCCAACTTGATAGGGTAAACCACGAAAAAGACTTAGGAGTTATAATAACAGACGATTTGAAACCAACCAAGCAATGTACAGAGGCAGTGAAAAAAGCTAATAAATTGATTGGATTCATAGGCAGGGCATTTGAATGTAAGTCCGATAATATCATCCTCACTTCGTATAATTCCTTAGTACGCCTGCATTTGGAGTACTGCGTTCAGTTTTAGTTCAGTTTTGGTCACCCTATTATAAAAAGGATATGGAAAAGCTTGAAAGAGTGCAGCATAGGATGGCAAAGATGATACCTAGATTGAGAAATAAACTGTGCGGGGAACGTTTAGAAGCCCTGAATCTCTTTACCCTAACTAAACGGAGGATACGAGGAGATTTAACTCAAGTATTCAAAATATTCAAAGGACATGATAACATGGCTGTTGATAAATACTTCACAGTTGATCACTTTAATTATACTAGAGGCAACGGGCATAAAAAAATGGCAAACGATTCCAGTCACATGAAGCTAAGCATTTCTTCTTCAATAGAGTGGTAAATATATGGAATAATTGCCCTCCAGTGTAGTAAACTGTAATACAGTACTAACCTTTAAAGGTCGCCTGGATAAATATTTGTCGTCTAACCCCCAGACTAATATGTTTACTCCCAAATAAAACACTTGTGTATGTATAAATCTTTATTTTATTTTATTTTTTTAGAGCCTGGATCAATTTATTAAACGCAAATATATGCACGGTAAGTTTCTTCCTGCAGAGTCCAACTGAGACCACGGGATCTCTATTTTACATGTATCAGTAACTTTTGAATTCACACAGAGTCCAACTGAGACCACGGGATTATTAGCTATATTCACGTGTAACTGTATCTTTTGAATGCCCGCAGAGTCCAGCTGAGACCACGGGATTGCCGTATTCACGTTTTTTTTTTCCCTGTTCACCCAGTAGTACATTTGGGGACCTGGATATAACATTGATTGTTGTGGAAGAGAGTAACAGATTATTCGCATTAATGACACTCCTGCAGTCAGACTGAGCATCCACACCGTGCACTGTGCAATTTCCACACTGTGTCCGCAGACGCCTCTTTAACTCAGTGTACCCGTATATGGTGTCATGCGTTATTTATTTATTCGATTATTCATTGTACTTTAGCACTTTCTCTTTCAGGTTATTCATACTGGTAGCTTATAGATAATGTATTATAGAATATAGCTTTTCTTTTCAGTCTTTCCTATGAAATTTCCATGTCAGTTTTTCCATGCTGCATGGTGGTGTTTCTCACTTTTTCTTGCCAGTTTTAACTGGAGGGTTTGGAGGTGGGGGGAGCCTTCTTGCTTTACTATCCTTATCCTTCAGCATGTAGAGCTAGATCTTGTAAACATAGTCTACTCTGTAACAAACAGCCTCGAAAGGACCATAAGGTTTATTGCTGTTTGCTTTCCTTTGTACTCCTTTGTACTCCTTTGTGCTACAAACCCTTCCCATTATTTACTGCAATGAACGTTTAAATGACAGCAGTGCATCTCATTATGTAGAAATGTGAGAAATTTCCATAGGCACCACATGTTACCATTTCCAGATGTCCATTCAGTGCCTGAGTTCTCCCTTCCTCTATTTTCCCCTCCGGCAAAGACAAAGAAAGCCTCAGACCTGGTTCTGTGTTTGCCCAGGACCCAGGTTTTTTTTGGCAGGTTCACATGGCTGCGTGGAATGTAAGAGATGTGTTGATGAATGTATAGAAGTGGAAGTAGTGAACGTGTTGAAAAATGCGAGGTATGGTGTGACGGCGTTGTGTGAATAGACCAGTTAATGTGTGCATAGACGATGTTCAGAAGGAGTTGTTGAAGACGAATGGCAGAGAGGAATGAAAGGTTATATATGTATCAACTCGAGGTGTATGTAAGGGAAGTCTATTTTGAAGACAATGACAGTAGAAGTGATAAATGCGTCCCCTTCTTGCAGTGATAGTTAGGGAGAGAAGACAAGCTAGGGAACCAAGTATAGTCGATTTGTTTTCACTTGACGGGATTGGGCCGCTTCCAAAATGTGTTGTGTTGTGGCTTCATGATACTAAAGCAGGTTATTAGGCAGAACTGAGTCTCCTTGGTTACCTGTTAAATCGACTCTGCTTTGTCTACATTGACCGTCAACTGTTTTGAAAGAGTTAGGAGTTTTCATTAGGTTAAACTAAAAGTGATATTATTATTTCTGATTCAGGTACAAAGAGAGCCTGGAAAGAATGTTGAAATAAGGGTAATTGATCAGAGAGAGAGAGAGAGAGAGAGAGAGAGAGAGAGAGAAAGGCCTTCCAGTCCGAGAAACCTCCCATAAGCAAAATAAAATCGTCAGAAGGGAGTGAGAGAAAAATGAAAACAAAACAAGCATCGTAGTAAAGGGTTTCTGAAATTTTAGGTGTGAAATTTAGCAGCGATAATGTAGCAGTAATTTCTGGGCGATAAGTTAATGGATGCGGTAAACACAGATATGATAACAACGGGGCTGAGACTTCCCTCATTTAATACGTTTTTTGTTGTGCTATGCCATTTTTTTACTACGTCCGCGAAGGAGGTTAAGTTTGGGGCTCGGTTTGTTTGCCTGTCTGTCTGTTTGACTGTTTGTTAGCAAGATTATGGATAAACCACTGGGTGAGATTATATTGTGTGTGTGTGTGTGTGTGTGTGTGTGTGTGTGTGAAAGAGAGAGAGGGGGGGGGGGGGAAGAGATGTTTGTGCACTCTAATCAAGAAGCATAATAGCAGGTGAAGAATTTAATAAAAAGGTTGTGGTATTGCAATATGACGAAGGTATCTTTCTAGGTTATGGCAGGTGTACAGAGTTAAGAAGTCGATGGTGCAATGCAATGGAGTGATACGTGCAGGGATAAAGGACGGACTGCTGCCACATCCTCTGCAACATTCTTTCCAGCAGCTCCATAACCTCGATTGGAAGCGTGGCAGGAAAAGCACACCCTTGCGTTCTCTTATGGTGCATTTTTTTTTTTGATAATAGTACCTCCCAATTTTGTGCATGGCCATAATGTATTTTTCAGGGGGGGGGGAGGATATGTTAATCTTAAATCTGCTGAATCACAGAATTTCCTAATAATTTTCCTGAGGCAAAATTTTCTAAGGACTAATTTTCCTTTCAACGTTCTCATAGAGGCAACACAAAATACGAGTAATTCTTGGATTTTAAAGGCGACTAATTTGCTAAAGAGCACAGTTGGAAATGTTCTTCAATGAGTTTTGTTTCAGAATTTTCTGCTACTCTGCTACCAGCAAACTGGCTATCCGTGTACTTCGGAATTTTCATCTGCCTTTCTGGGAGGCAGTGTTTTCCAAGATGCTGAACATCAAATTGACAAGGAGCAAGTGGTTTCTAGTATAAGAAGACCGTTGCTTTATCCCTGCTGTGAATCAGCCACTGATACACCAGTTAGCAACAGGCGTAATTTTAACCTTACCCAGCACACAAATGTATATTCATTTATGTGCATGATCACCGTCTTTATTTCTGATTACCCAAGTCAATAAAGATATCTAACTTGTTCAATTGATCGATGATCCACTGTAAATTTACTCATAGGAAGATATAGCTGGCTGGATGGGGGCCATGGAAGTTAAAGTTTTTTGTTCGGAAAGCCACAGAACAGAAATGGTTGGGAACCACTGGTTTGGAACTCACTCACACACTGGCAGAGAATCAACATAACTATACCCCTTTTACCTTAACTTAGTCTAGATATTCGTCCTTAGGCAGTTCATTAATTTTTATGCAGCTCAATGGCACACTAAGATAATACTATCTATCTCCACCCTTTCCATGGCACTTCTTCAAGACTAGCGTCATATTTTAGCATTAATATATTGCTACAACACAGTGCTCAAGATCAAAATATGATCATTTTAGACCAAGTTAGATTAAAAAGAGTATAGTTATCTGAGGACCGGAAGCTCGTAAATCAGAGTCCCTAGCACTTCTACCTCACGATATGACGTGCTGGTATTCCATTTAGTGTTATCTATGAAATCTACATCAGTATCAACAACACACCAGTAAAGATAATCTATCTGTCTGTAGCCAGACGCCTTAATCCCATAATGGGTGGCCTCAACCAAATAATCGCCTTCATGTCACCCTGTCCCCGCCATCAGGCTGCCTATCTCCAACTCACGCCCCTCACTCCCACATATCTCTCCACCTTATCCCTCCATCTCATCCCCAGTCTTCCCCCTACCCCACCTCCACTTCACTCCTATACATTCTCCTACAGTCTCTCATTCCCCATCTTCTCAACAGGCCAAACCATCTCAGAGTATGTCTCATAAGCTTTCAGCCAAATCTATATCATAACCACAACTCTCCTTCACCTGCTTATTTGTCTGTCTGTCTCTCGACGTAACTCCACATGCCCCTCTCAAATAGTTTTTACCAACCTCATGACTTGTGTCCTTCCAAAAAAGTCCAAGCTTCACTTCCATACGTGTAAGTAGGGATCACAATACTGTCATGTAGCAACTTTTTAACTTCCATGCTCACTTCCCAATTTTTTATCATTGCTTTCAATAAACCAGCAACATTTCTTTCCTGCTGTGCGCTTTCATGCACGTCATCATCTAAATCTCCATCCCTACACTTCACACTTCCTAAATACTTGTGGACATTCACATTCTCCAGTTCTTGACCGTCCAACCCTCACTGTGCATTCTGTGACTTCATTTCATTCAAAGACCATAACTTTACTCTTAACTACATTCATTTCTAAATTTTGTTTTTGGGCACACTGACAAATCCCTGTTTCAGTCGAACATTCAAAAAAAAAAAAAATTCACTCCTTACACGCACTACTGCCTTCATTGCCCTCATACGTACTCTTAACACCATTCAGCTATTTCCCTCTACTCCAGATATTTTCAGTACCTTCCACATTCCCTGTCAGTCCGCTCTGAAATGTGTTTCTCCAGATCTATGAAGGCTACATTCAGATTTTTCCCTTCTCTAAATACTTTCCCACTAAACATCGCACAACGAATATCTGATCTTTTTTTTTATGTAAGGCAGAAGGAGCCAAAGGCCAGGGGCCTGCAAATTGCTCTCTCAAAGAAATAAACAAAAATAAGATGACAGAGAGCCAAATTATAGATCAGTTCATTTCGAGATGCCTGGACACACTGCGTTTGAAAGACTGGAGATCGTAGGCAGTAGGAAAAACAGACAGAGGGAGACAGCTCCAGAGTTGACCGGTTGCATATGTGAACGACTGGGAGTAACGGTTAACTCATGAATTAGAGAGTTGGACAGAAAAGGAATGACAGTTTGTTGCTAGACGAGTGCTATGTGTCCGCCGTAGTGGTGGAGGGATGTAAGCAGACAGTTCAGAGGAGCAGTGACCATTGAAAAAGCGATAAAAAAGAGATACAGATGCAACAGTGTGGCGAAGAGACAGAGGTTGAAGGGAGCCAGTAAGAGAAGGAGAGTTAATGAGACGAAAAGCCTTTGACTCCACGCTATTGAGGGGAGCTGTGTGGGGGGAGTCTCCCACACATGAGAGTTGAACTCTGCACAGGGCCGAATAAAACCCGTGTATAAAGTCAAAAACTGTAAAGAAGGTACGGAGTCGGCTTAGCAAACCCAATCTCTTGGAAGCATAATTTACAAGGGAGGTAATATGTTCTTTCCAAGATAAATCCCGAGAGAATAAAACCCAAGTATGTTTATTTAAAGATGATGCAGGATTGAGCTGGATATTGTTAAAAATTAGAGGGTACTCCTGTGGAAGATTTTGTCGGGTTGATAGATGAAAGAACCGAGTTTTTGATGCATTTAAAACAACAAGGTTATATTTATCCCAGCCAGAGATATGTGGCAAGTCAGACATTGGATGTGCCATAGCCTCATCCCTTGTTTGTTGAAGCAACTGCTGAGATGGACGCTGTGGGAAGCGAATGGAAAGGTGAAGGGTGGAGTCATCAGCGTATGAGATAAGGTTAGATGTACAACTTAGAAGGTCGTTGATGAAGAAAAGGAAGAGAGTTGGTGATAGGACAGAGCCCTGAGGAACACCACTATTGATAGCTCTAGGAGAAGAACAATGGCTGTCTACAACAACAGCTATAGAACGACCGGAAAGGAAGCTAGATATGAAGGCACAGATAGAAGGATAGAAACTGTAAAAGGGTAGTTTGGAAATTATAGATTTATGCTGGACTTGGTCGAAAGCCTTGCGATGTCAAGTGCAACGGCGAAGATTTCGACGAACTCCCGAAAGGAGAATGATCAGGAGTCTGAAAAGTAGGTGAGATCACCAATGGAGCGTCTCTGGCGGAGCCCATACTGACGATCAGAAAGAAGGTTGTAATAGGAAAGATGCTTTAAAAAAAAAAATCTTTTTTATAAGAATAGACTCGAAAACTTTTGAAATACAGGATGTTAAAGCAGCTGGGCGATAGTTAGAGGGTTGGGAATGGTTACCCTTCTTTGGGACTGGCTGAATGAGAGCAAACTTCCAGCAAGAAGGAAAGGAACAAGTTGACAAAGTCGAAAGAGTTTGCCTAGGCAGGGTGTAAGCACAGAAGCAGGGTTCTTGAGAACAACAGGAGTGACTCCATCAGGCCCATATACCTTGTTAGTATTGAGGCCAGTGATGGCAGAAAATATTTCGATTTTATGTCAGCCACCAGGAAGTCAGAAGGGGGAAGAGATGGAAGGACAGTACTGGAATCGTCTAAGGTGGAATTGGAGGAGAAAGTCTGAGAGAAGAATTCTGCTTCATCAGTAGAAGAAATAGATACAGAGCCATCAGAGTGGTAAAGGGAAGGGAAGGATGATGAGGTAAAGTTAGAAAAGTTTTTGGCAAAGTGCCAAAAGGAGCGGGAAGAATTCGAGTTGGAGAGTTGAGAGCATTTGATAAGGATGACATTATCTGTAACAGTGCGAAGAACAGACTTAGCATGATTCCGGGCAGAAATATAAAAAAGATGAGATTCAGGGGTGGGTTGGCTCCGGTACCTTTCGTAGGCCTTCTCCTTTTTGTGGAAAGCATTAGAACAAGAGTGATTAATCCAAGTTTTTTTTTTGCATTAGTCAACGGATATGAGAAAGGAATGTATGCTTCCATGCCCGAGAGAATAACCTCCGTAATGCGCATGTCACAGTCAATTGGCTCCCGGTCATGGAAACAATAATCATTCCAGGGAAAAATCAAAGAAATACTGCCTGAGCGCCTCTCAATCAGCGGCTCCAAAGTGCCATAACCAACGTTTTTTTGGGATCTGCGCAACCTTTTCCTTTCCTTGAAAAAAAGAAAAAATCCAACTAACCTCCCTGTTGGCTCGCTTACTCTGTCGATAAGTATCCTGCAATACATTTTTCCTGTTATTCTAGGAAGGCGAATACTCCTATGCTACACAGTTCTCTTCACTTCTCTTTCCCTGTTTCCTTTGAATATGGGAACTAATATCCCATACTTCCAATCCTCCGAATCTCTACCTGCCTCATAGGTCACTCTGCACATCTTTCTTATCCATTCTCTCACTATCTCTCCCTTATACTTCAGTATTTCTCCACACACTCCGTCGATTCCTGTGGCTTTCCCCATTTTCACTTTCTTCATTTACTTCCATCCTGCTGATCTCTTCCTCCCTTGTCGCCTTTCTCCATCTCCCACCCATTCCCAATCACTTATACTTGCGCTACTTTCGTTCTCTGTTTTCAGTAGTTCCTGAAGATCTCCCCATCTGTTCACATTCTCTCCCCTCTCCACCAGCATTCTACAGTTTATTTTCACCCCTGCATTACTTCCCTTATCACCCTGTCTTACTGTTCCACCTCCTTCCAGAACAGTTTCATACATTCATGTTACTTTAAACCTTCTCATCTACTCTTTTCTGTCTCTCTCTTACTAGTCTCTTCACAACCATACTCTTCTCAACGTACAACCCTCTTTCCCATCTCTCCACATCCTCCTTTCCTCTACTTTTCATCCAGTCCCTATACTTTCTTCTCTTCCACTGCTCCATTCACCACTTCATTCCACCCCCGTCATACTGCTTTTCACTCCACATACTACCTTACATGCTACATAGATTTCTTTGTGAATACCTTACACGTATCTTCTACTTCTTCCCTACAAGAGAACAGTAACCCATATAAAGAGTTTTCCTTAACTGAATAAAATCGTCTAGTAGTTGCCAAAATAAACCGTCTGAATTGGTACCTGCTCTAGATGGCAGGTTAGGTAATGAAGATGTACTAAAAATCCTCTGAAACCCAAGAGATAATCACTTGTGACAAAAATAATACGGCGAGGTGATAGCGTTTGATACTTTCGCCAATGATACATGATACAACTGTAGTATGCATTCAATTCTTCAGGCTCACCACCTTCCAGATCTATCTATCTATCTATCTATCTATATACCTAGGCTGCTTCCCCCAAGAAAAGGGAGGTAGCCGAGACAGGTCAATACATCTCCAATTTATTCATCCACTCAAAACACATTCATTCGCATCTTAGCCCCAAAGGGGAGAAGGGACAGATCCTCACCGCAACACACCACACGAGGGTCAAACTCCGCAGTGCAGTCAGTGACATCCGCAGCAGGGCCCGACAGCAAAGCTGATTTACCCCTGCCGCATCATAATGGACCCATCCCCTTACGCGCACCTGACCTGATCAGCTGATCAGACAAAATGCGGGAGAATATCCCCTCAGGGCTGCGTCATCATTTATTCATTCACAATTTCTCTCCATTCATATCTATCACGCACAGCCACTCTTCCTTGCTCAACAGACATCCCTCTCGCATCCAACGCTCTCTTCACATTGTCCATCCATCCTACTCGTTGTCTTCCTCTCAACCTTACACCTCTCACATCAGATCTAGTTATCTTTTTCACCAATCGCTCATTATCCATTCTCTCCTTATGCCCAAACCATCGCAACAGATCTACCCATAGAATTTGAAAACCTTCCTATTTATTCATTCTCTCAAACTACTCAACCACGCCATACAACCTTCAGAATACTCAGCCATTCCATCCAGCCTTCCGAACCATACAGCCACTCCATCTGACCTTTCAAACCACATTATTCAACCCTCAAGCAGTCATATTTAATCCTATAAACGACTCAACCACCCCATCCAACCCTTCACACCACCAAATCCATCCAAATGTCTGAACTACGCCATCCAGTCTCACGGAACACCCAACCACCCAACCAGCCTCTCAAACCACTGCATCCAACCTTTCAGAAGACCCCGGATACCCTCTCACACCCCTCAACCACTCCACTCAGCTTCACTGGCTCACCTCTCATTGTTCCATTCCTCCTCCCCCCCCCCTCATCTTTCCCTTCCCGCTCCTTTCGTCCCTTCCTCCCTCACTCCCTCCCTCGTAACTATCTTTCTATAGTTCCTGGATGTAATCAAACCGCTGCATTCGTCATGTAGGAAAAGATTGGGTCTTTTCGAAAATAGATTACCTGCTGTAATAACCCTCGTGCAGTCGATAAGCATGAATCCCGCATTTATTTCCTCCCCTCTTAATAAACACTGCAATGTTGTTTTACTTATTCAAAGCTAATTAGGAAGCAATACATGTAGCTTTCTCTTTTTGCTTTCTTTCTTCGCCTCGGAGGGTCCAGTACCTGCCCAAGACAGGTTCGAAAGGTTGTGTGAAATTTAAGATGCGTAAATGGGATTATGAGAGTGAATGAATGGCAAATGCCTTTAAGAGTGCTGGATACGCTGTGATGGTATCGTGTGAAACAAAAAACGAAAAGGTGTGAAGTGGAGAAGCAGGAGGGTGTGAAATGGGTAAGACTGGATATGAATGCACAGGCCAGATGCAAGGAGTGACGAGTTAATGAGTAATGAGTTGCAGACCGAAATGGAGGAATATAAATGTGTCAGCTCGATGTGTATGTCTAGTTCCAGTTAGAGAAGATGAAAACGGCAGAGATCATTGCATATGCCCCCTGCACCGATAGACGTGAGGCGGAAATGGACAGGTTCTGGTATAACCTGGATGGAGTGATGGGGCAGATGGACAGGAGTTATAAAGTGAACCATGGTGGGTGACATGAATGGCAGAGACGACAGTGACCCAGTAAATGATATAATGGGTCGTTATGGAGTACCAGATTAGGATGGTAATGTGGAGGGCGACTGAAGCACATGGGCCAGTAAAAAGAGTTTGTCCATTTGTAATTTATGTTTTAAGCACAAAGACGGACGCAAATACACACGGTATAGAAGAATGGAAAGAGTGCTGGAAGGAGTCTGGGTTATTATGCACTTGTAGAAAGAATAATGCTATTGAATGTTGTTGACATGCAGGCGAAGACAGAATGATGTGGAGGTTTATCTGAAGCAAGGTTAAGCTGAGAGGAACTGTGGAGAGAGAGAGAGAGAGAGAGAGAGAGAGAGAGAAAG
>JAGKTI010002769.1:52282-63366 GCA_018397915.1 Birgus latro
GAAGAAGAGGGAGGAAGAGAAAGAGAGAGAGAGAGAGAGAGAGAGAGAGAGAGAGAGAGAGAAAGGAGCAGTCAGAGCGAAAGACTGAAAGCAGTAGTAGTAGTAGCAGTAGCTGCAACCCCAGGTTCATCTGAATGTGAACGCAGTAGACTGAAGGCTGAAGTTGTTCCCTCTCCCAAGTAGTCCACCATCCCCTTTTCAGGGGGTAGAGAGGGAGTTAAGCGGCATTTGCTTAACCAGGCAGCAGAGCCGCCCAGGGTTGTCAGTGTCATCGCGTGAAGGCTCCTTTCTCCAGCACCAGTGAAAGTGGCGAAGTTGAGATACAAAGAGGTGTCAAATGAACAGCAGGTGAGGTAGTGGAGGAGGAGTCAGAGTCAATCAACGGGGAGCGAATGGGCAACTTGTGGAAGCATATACGTATTGTATAGGTGGGTATGCAAAAGTGGTGTGCCGTGTGTCGAGGTTAGCAACTAAGAACAAAGTTACAGGTTGGTGGGATGACAAGGTTGAGAAGACAGTGGAGAAAAAGAGGAACATATGATTAGAGTGAATGCAAAAACGTGGTTCAAATGAAAGTAAGAAGCAAACGAAGAGACTTGTAAAAAGAAAAAAAGAAAAAAAAGGACGGGGTAAATAATGGTCTTGAGAGAAAATGAAAGCAGAGAAAATTGAGAGAGGAGCGAAAATGTAGCAACGAAGAAGGGAAAGAAGTGTGAAAGTGTGAGGAACGAAAGTGGAAGAATATTAACGAATGGAATTGGATTAAGGATCAGATGGAAATAACAGTGAAAGGCTAATGAACGGGAATGATGAGAGCAGAGCGGCTGTAAACATGACCAGCACATAAGCCCGTCTCTGGCTACACCCCAGAGAGGTCATTTTCCTGTCCACCTATTCATCCCATTGACCATTTTCCTCCAATGAACTATTTTCCTCCTTCGATCCATTTTCCCCCATCGGCCCATTTCCCTCTTGAACCTGTTTGCTCCATCGACCTAATTCCTCATAAACCGATATTTTCCCATGAACAATCTTTCTCCCCTAGACCTACTTCTCCCATGGACCTTTTTTACCCCTTGGACCTATTTTTCCCATAGACCTGTTTTATGCCTTGGGTCTATTTTCTACCAAGGAACTATTCTTCCCTCCATGAACCCATTCTCCCTCGAAGGATCCCTATTCCCAATGCACCTATTTTCCTGCCACGGGCCTGTTATTCAGCACAGGCGTTATTTTTCGTCAAGGGGACACGCCCATTCCCTCACCTGAACTAATTTTCTCACATGGCTCTGTATCCTGAAAAGACCTTTTTTATCCACTAGACCAAGGAATCCATTTGAGAAAATTTTAGAGCACAAGAAACCTTTGTACATAGCACTGACTGATTATGAGAAAACATTTGATTTGTCTGAAACAGCTGCAGTGATGCACGCAATTCGAGGACAAAGTTTAGAAGAAACTTACTTGTGTTAAGATACTAAAAGATATTTGTGAAGATAACACAGTTATCATGAAACTCCATAAGGATAGCCAGAAAATACCAATAAAGAAAGATATTAGGAAGGAGACACGATCACGAGCATGTTGTTCATTGCATGCCGACAGGACTTTTTCAGAAATTTAGACTGGGATGACTAAAAAATTAACATTAACGTTCAGCGACTGAACAGTCTTCGATTTGGTGATGACAAAGTACTTTTCAGTGAATCAGAGGAGGCGCTACAAGAAGTTACAGCTGATCTGAACTTGGAAATTAATGTAAAGACAAAATTCTAAACAGACATGTTCAGTCCCCTCCAGTGAAATACGAGAATAAGAAGAAGAATTTGACGATGAATGTATACACCTAGGAATGGCAGTTTAGGCAGACTCAGTTCATGACAATATAATGTAGCTATAAGGATTGGGATATCACATGGAGAGAGAAATGAAAAGCTTCCTGGACAAGGGAACAGACGATAATACGGGATATAATCAGTAATGTCAAAAACCAAAATGGTTGAGGGCAGGTCGCATCTTCCTCAAAAGAGATAGACTGACTGACGGCGTAAGTGCGTGGCAGCTCAGAAATGGTGTGAGCGGAAGAGGCAGACAGAAAAGATGGTGAGATGAGATTCGGAGATTTGCTGGGATTGGGTGGAACAGACTTAAGATCAGCTGGACACTGGAAAAAATGGGAGAAACCTTTGTCCCGCAGCGGGCAGCCTTAGGCAGATGATCATAATGATGATCATTTACCGTAAGAGAAAGTTCGATTAGATGGAAGAATAATTGTACCCACTATGTGCAAGCGGGACACACACACACACACATACAGACACACACACACGCCATCAGTGTGTGAAGATGTCAGCGTGGTGTCTTCTTATCAAGTGTTTTTAGTGATACGAGTCTTAAACACGTCAGGCCTAAGGGAGTGGCTCTCTTCACTCGTGCTCCCCAGTGAGGTGTCAACCTGAACTATGCCCTCTAGGTTTTAATTTATACTAAATATGCCACCTATTTATCCTGAACACTGAGCTGCAGCAAGAGATGAACACCAGAATATGATCCTGGTCCCTAAGATGTGCTGTGGCTGTGATATAGAGCCACATTATCTTACTGTGCCTCTGGCCAACATAAAATCAGCTGCTAAAGGACTAAAACCTCTGCAAGTTAAGGTGGATGTACTGTAGCTTATATGAATGGTAAAACAATGCAAATTCCTCTCGTCGGTGTTGTAACAAAACCATCCCGCAGCTGCTACAACGGACTAAATTCTCTTCTCTCTGTTGGGCAGAGACTAAATTCTCTTCTCCTGCTTACTCTTGCAGCTGCTGTGACAAAACTTGACTTTGTAGATGATGGAACTAAATTCTTTTATCCTGTAGCTGTTAGAACCAAACTGAGTTCTTCCTGAATGACTCTTGTAAATACCAGAACTAACTATCCTCCGTAGAACTTGGAACTACATAAATTTTCCTATAGTTGTTTAAACTATTGTAAGCTAACCTGTCTTACCCTGTTAACTCTTGTACAGTAGCTGTTGTAACTAACCTTGATTGTGTGGAGTGATAAGTGTAGGTTATGATGGCGATGATAGTGGATGGAAAGTGTGACATGGATGTGAAGTGTGATGGATGGCTGATTAAGCGTGACAGATGGATGAGTGAGCAGGTGTCAGAGGTGAGAGGCAGAGTAACCACTTGAGTCCTACGACGTTTTGTTTTTCCTTGCACCTTCAGGCGACTTTATCTAACTTTAGGAGGAATGTCTAATAGTGATTTGGTTAATGATGCCTTTGACTCCGCTCAGTGGAAAAATCTCCCTAAGCAAGAATAAAACTTTATAATACTGTATGTCATCGGATTGAAGGGGTTGAGTGTGACAGTTGTGTGAGAGTACGAGAGGTGACTGAGTGCTAAGTATGACAAATTAGTGTGTACTGTCACACTACTGCCACGCTTAGCTCCCCAGCTC
This sequence comes from Birgus latro, assembly GCA_018397915.1. Classification (NCBI taxonomy): domain Eukaryota; kingdom Metazoa; phylum Arthropoda; class Malacostraca; order Decapoda; family Coenobitidae; genus Birgus; species Birgus latro. The sequence goes on from JAGKTI010002769.1 coordinate 55,742, forward strand.
ACTCCACACACTTATCTATAGATAGATAAGTGTGTGGAGTAAGCTGGGGAGATAAGTGTGACAGTAGTGTGACAGTACCAGTATGAAAGGTGACTGAGTGCTTAGTATGACAGAAGGGTGTGTGTAAGTGTGAGGAGTGAATAGGGGAAGTGTGACAGTTGTGTGAGTACAAGAGGTGACTAAGTGGTAAGTATGACGAATGAATGTGTGTATAGGTGTGCGGAGTGAGCTGGGTATCACAGAGTCAGTACAATCATCACAGTCAGTCAGTGAGATGGAGGAGATAAGCATTAGGAGCCAGGAGGTGTCCCGTGAAGAGGTCTGAGTGTGATAAGACCATAAAGGGTTGGAGGGTGGTGACAAGCGTTATCAGGTGAGCGAGCCTCCGGGAGTCGTCAGGTGATTAGCGCACCACTAGTGTTAAGCTGACCATTGCTTAGACTGGATATCTTCTCATCTACTCCCACTCGACTCACCCACTTAAGCCATCAGCACCTCCAGCAACGAATACCACTCCCCGCTTTGTTTATCCAGCGCGCAGGGGATTCTTGGTGAGTGCTAAGTCGATCTGCGCGAACATTAATTACTCTTGGTCGCGTCTTTAAATTTAATCCATCGACACCTGTATCAGCTCATCCGGCTTCCCATTTAGCTGTTCCTATGTGCAGAGAAGGCTTATGAGTGTCAAGGTGGTCTGCGCCACGTCATACACTTAATCCACCAGCATCTGTGTTAACTCATTCTCGCCATGTGATTAGCGAACCACCAGTGTTACCGTTTACGCCAGGTGTCTCTTATTTCCACTGTAAGGCATCGTTGTCTTAACCAACTGGCATCTGGACACGATGTTCCCCTTCCCTCTGCACTTAGGTAACTCATCGCTGCAGGGGATACTTGGTGAGTTGTGGCATCATAGGTGTGTGAGTAACAGTGGTAGCTTGTCATCCATCTTTAAATACTGAGATGGAATTGTCTCCCCCTTAAATGTTGAAGGAGCATAAACCTCCAGCCGGAAGAAAGAAAGAAAAAATAGTGATGAAGATAATATCATGGAAAGGAATAAGTGCCCGGGCTCGACCCAACATGTACAGACAGGATAATTTTTTTTTTATGTCAACTTTTTCACACTTCTTTTTGCATAAATCAGCACCATTTATAAAACAAAAATGCCTATTAAAAGGTCCTTTTTTCTTACCTATAAAGATGGTCTGTCAGTTTTCCCCTAATTCATGGTACAAGTTGCATGGACAAAGTTGTAACATTCTGGGACATATCACCGATGTACAACGAGGACTTAGTACATTTCATGAGAAGGACACAGCCACAAACGCTACCTAGCCGGGCAGGAGAGACTTTTTTGTTTTTCCTACCTCAGCATCTTTCATCAGGTCAGAGATAGATAACTTGAGTAAATTTTTAGCATACATCATCATCACCATCATCATCATCATCATCATCCAAAACCTAATTCCTAACTAAAAATTAGGGTAAGGTAGGATCCAAAAAGAAAAAATACTGAAGAACGCATAATGTTTTCTTAGCCCATCCTGCAGACAGTGTGGGTCCTTAGGGGGAGTTCTTCAGGGAGTTCTTAAGGGGGCTCTGGGTTGGAGTATCGGTGGTGTGTAGGTTAGTGCCCCAGTTCGATGCCCGCGCCAGTCAGACTGCTGGGCGAAATCTGTTGCCGTCTTGTCCGTGTTCGTGCAACAATACATCTCCTTGATATAAAATTGACTGTTACGGGTCTGGTTCCGAATATAGGGAAATATTACTCAGCAGAAACTAGTCATCTGACTCAATGAACCTCGTGTAGTCGATAGGTACTCACCCTAAACCTTCTGCTTCACCCTGGCCACAGTGCTTGATGAACCATTACATTTCATTACGGCTGAGGAAAGGAAATGAAACCTCTTTTTTTTTTTGGATGTGTCCAGTGGTTAGAACGCCCCAGTGGGAGTGACGGCCTTGCGTAAGTTCGATCCAAAAGAGGTAACTGGCGGTTGTTCGGTCATGTAACGCCATCAAAGGAAGTGTTCTCATCGCCTACCCTCAGATGTGCAGGACTGCGGTAGCCATGCCGTGGGTCCCTACACCTCGAGAAGGGTTATATAGGACTGACCGATACCGTTTACTGTAACCATGACTGATGTACAAATCTTACTTTCCATTTGGACGCAAGTAAATGCCTGCAGTGTGATTAGGTTCTATCTACATCGGCATCAATGGAAAACGTACGAACGCATCAACAAGCCGGATTTCCCTAATATTGATAACGATGTATAGTATACCTGTTTTAAAAGATACCTGTGTTCTAGTAGTATCGGAACAATGTTATTACACGTCACACTAGGTAAGATGGAGGGCTTGCTGCATATGTCATATTTCTCCTGTGGGGTCAGATTAATTCCTTGGGTGGTGGGGGTTGGCAGCTGATGAAAAGTATTTGCCTGTAACGAGAATGTTGAAGTGCTCTAGACGTTTCAACAGAATCTTTCAATGAGTTACTAACCTTAATCATGAGATATGTGACTTATTAACTGGAAAACTGAATAAATGTGATCTATATTTCTTCAATAACGTGACGTTTTTATCTTAATCAAGCTCCATCACACGTTTTTATGGAGCTTGATTGGACTAAATAAAAGCGTCTGGCGGTAGCAGGAGTGAAATTTAAAGGACGTCTCAGCAGGGGAGGGATTAATTCAAACTTGTTACATAGACAATACAGTAAAGCTAAGGGATGATGTCTTCTTAAATTCTGGCCACCCTCAAACGATTTTTTTTATCAGTGCCTGTCGAAAAGAAGAGTTAGAACCCTTTCTTGACGTGTCCCTAAATTCCATATAAGTGTCTGGTGATGGCAAAATAATAGGTCCTCATAGAAACGTAGTTATATGTGATGCTATACTGATCTAAAATAAATGGCATCCATCTCTTAGGGTCCAACAGCTTCACTGCGACTCGGACATCCTGACACAAGATAATAATAATAATAATAACAAGATGTATGACCAGGTTATACATCGCCCGCAGCGTGAGTCTTTGGTCAGTAGCCAATGATTTCGAGCATGCATTGTTTCGTTCAAGCTCCAGGCGGATTGCGTAGATGCCTTGCCAAGAATATTTCGCCCCCAACTCCCTTCTTTACTTTCCCCTACACCTCCCTCTCCCCCTACACTCGCTACACTTATTCACTTTCCCTTACACCTCCCCTCCTCTCCCCAGACATTCGCTACACTTGCTGGGGGCGAAATAAACTTCAAGAATCACCTTTTAAAAAACGAAATTCTCCCCTGGCTTAACCCCCATGCGCATAAGTAAAGCAACAACAACAATAATAATAATAATAATAATAATAATAGCTGCAGGAGTATTAGTAGTAATAGTAGTAATAGTAATGATAATGATAATAATGATGATTAGTATTAGTAGTAGTAGTACCATTATTATAATACATTATTACCACTGTGGTACTTGAATGTGCTGAACAGTGTTAGAAGTAGCCTGAGGTGGTTTGGCCATGTGGAGCGAATGGAGAATAAGAGATGAGCGAGTGGTGCGAAATGGAGAGAGCGCAGCCTGATGGTGGAGTACAGAGTGACACGGTGGCGATTAGCTCTTCTCCGCCCACTCCTGAATCAAGGCGTTTTACGACAGAGTGAGATCTACAGCATTCAGTGTGGAGGCCAGACATCCAGATTACATTATCAGTGGAGTATTTGCAGTCCAGCTGTGGCGCGTTATCTGGCACACAGTATCACCATTGTCACTCCAAAATGCCGATACTATCATTGAGACGTCTTTTATCACACTCAGATACCTGTCTCCCAGATCTGTTTTTACCACCTGATACTCCTTCACCTGTCAGCTCACTGGATGATTCTCTTTTACATAACCATTTAACGTCCCCACCCTATGGAGTCTCTGAACTGAAAAGGATCATCTGACGTTTGCAGAATAAATTATGAAGTTTCAGGTAACCTTTACAGGACATGAGTATTATTAAGCAATTTATTCGTGCTAATACCAGGCTATTTTATTTAGTTTAGTCACACAAAATTAAAGCAATAATTATATTGTTACAATGTGTCCGTGTCCACTGATGCCTCACCCATGTAGATCAGCTACTGGCCTGCTGCCTTGGTGTAACGTCCACTGGTCCAGGTTGCGGCCTAGAGAAAGATGGACACTCAGCAAGAATCGTCTGCATTAATCCTTGTGCGGTGATAGGTATGAATCTAACCGTTCTGTTTGACTTCCTCAGACCAGCTGCTGACTTTCTGTGCTGCTGTCTTCAGTATAATGCACTACCGACCGAACACTGGGTGGAGAATTAAGCCTAAGAGCAGGGGCAGACACAAGAGCAGGGGCAGGAGTGGAGGGGCAAGGGCAGGGGTGAGGGGGAAGGGAATGTAGAGAGGCAGGGACAGGGAAGGAATACGAGCAGGGTGGAATGTGTATATTCTGACCATTAACCTTCTCAAGGTTTGAACAACAATATTATCGTATTCCAGGTCCCGCCAGACGATCATAGCCAGCTGAAAATGCAGTCTGAGAGTATTGATGACCCTCGTGCCGTCGATAGGTTTACCTTTAGATCTCTCATTCTTGTCTCCCCCAGGACAAATGTTGAGTTCCCGTGCCGCCGCCTTCAGTGTAAAGGCTTTGCTCACTGAAGACAGGACGAAGGACCAGACTCAAGGGCAGGGGCAAGAGCAAGGGGATGAGCAGGGGCAAGGGCGGCCCACAGAGGACGTGGTCATGGTTGAGGGTGACGCGAACCCTGGCACAAACGAGGACACACCCACCAGCCCCCGCCACACCACAGATGGCGCCACACATGCTGACAAAGACGACGACTCGGTGGTGGACGTGGAGACATGTTCCTGTGAGTACATGGGTCATTGACTGGCTTTGGATATCTCGTCACGCCTCTTTTTATTGAATTATCCTCTACATGACACCTCAGTACCGCCTTGTACCACTTGTTACTGATGCAAAATTTTCAACATTTCACCGCTATAATTGACATACTAGAGGGTTTTAAGATGATGTAGGAAAAATCGCTAAGGAAGAGATGTAGCGGAATCTCCCATGTCCCCGTTCATCCAGTAGTACAATTAGGGCTCTAGATGTCAGTTCGATTCTTCCGTGTCCTTTCTAGAGGAGACTGGGACTTACCAAGTACTGACTGTGCATTACTTTTGTATTGTGACGATAATAATAATGATGTTTGTGTTAAGGAACATAATGACGATACCGGCACTTATTCTCCAGCATCAGCTCCATGCAGTCCCCGCCCCTGTCCAAGCACTGGTGATCTGCTGATTCCCAGAGGCTGTGTCACCCCCCAACCCGCCCCTCCACCCCCACCACAGCACCACCACCACCCACAACCCTTCCCGGCAGCTCCTGCCTCCCCTGCAGTGGAATGGCAGGTAAGAATAATAGTCAACATCATCAGCCTCACCGCCGCCGCCATCATCATACCTCATCACAAAGAGGCGGGTCATCACCATCATCATCATTTTCATAACACCAACAGCAACTCAGAGCACCCCTTCCCCTCTGCACACCCTCACTGTTGGAATGGAAGACAAGCATACGGTACAGCTTCCTGCACTACTCTTATCCCCTCTAAATCCTGACTCACATTATTTTTTTTTTTACCTTTTACACTGCCACCAGGCGATTTTATTCAGCTGTTTCATTCAGTTCTTGTGTGAATGGAGTGTTGCCAGAGAGGGACACCTTCACGCAATGGTGACATCGATATACCGGTTATACAAACATTCTTCATCTTCTTTATAATCCCCCGAAAGGACACTGGACTGCACAGAAGGGGAACTTAAGCCAGCAGTCCATCGGGTTGGCGCTCAGATAAGTCTGGCAACAACAACAACAGAGAGAGTTGACTAAGGCTGTACCCGTCCAGTCCAAAAAGATTCTCGTCAGTGGATTGCAGTGGTGTGACGGCAGCAAGAATAACGCAGACTATAGACGTAAGCAGCGGTGCCGGGGTTATGCAGCCATTGTGCACAACGAAGGCCACTATATGCGACGGATGTGTGCTCTTCGGTGGGGGTGTATAAAGAGGAGCACTGTGCACAGCGAAGTGGGGATATAATGAGTTGGTGTCACACGGACAAATAAATCATCATGAAAGTGACAGTTTGAGACAGTTCTAGGGCGTATGAGTCTGTGTGAGGGTGTGTGAGGGGTGTATGAGTGGGTGTGAAGGTGTATGAATGGGTGTGAGGGTGTATGAGTGAGTGTGAGGGTGTATGAGTGGGTACAAGACAATGCTGGTACTACGCATGTACACGCTTCACGGCAGATGACGGTAGAGTCACTGTGAGGGTATGTGAGTGGATGTGAAAGTGTATAAGTAAGTGTGAGAGAGTATGAGTCTATGGGAGGGTGTATGAGCGATTTTGAGGGTGTATTAGTTAGAGTGAGGGGTGTACGAGTCGGTATGGCAGCTTATGGATCAATTAAAATGCGGGTGTGAGCGTGCTTGAGCGTGTTTGGGTGTGTTGGATTTGTTTATGTTGAGAGCGTGAGTCGGTTTGAACGTAGTTCAGTCAGTGGTATTAGATAGTGGCAGAGTGTCTGAGTGTGTGTGAGGGTGCTTGAGTGAGTTTAGCGGTGTACGAGGGGGTTGGAGAATGTTTGTGTGTCGCAGATACACGGTAAACGGGGGCTGAAAATTGTTTTGTCAGAAAATCATGATCAGGTCGACATATAAACGCACGAAAATTTGGTTGGATTGGCTGAGCGATTTGGTTGTGAAGAAGTTTTGTGGATGATTATTTAACCTAGTTTGGTGATGGTAAAACAACCTTTATGAATTTTAATCCTATCACCTTACACTCCAGTCATGTGTACAAAATTTCAGAGCCCAGCATTTAACAGTACTATAGACGATATTTTAAAAATCCTAGCATGGCAGCTAAATGGTCATATGGATGATAATCTTATTAAAATATGTAGCTGATTATGGCAGTCTGGTCATATGTGTAAATCTCAGGGTTTTGCATCCGGTTCTGGATTTTTTTTTTTCCGGTTTTAGAAAATTTTATCTCGCGGTCAAGCATGACCACCATTTTGAAAAAAAAAAAATGATCTCAAAATATGGTGGTAACCGAAATACACAAGCTCACCACATTTGGTTTGGATCGGATATGTGGTTTAATAGTTATAAGGTTATTATAAAAAAGTGTTCAGGACCAAAGAAAACTGAAGACAAAAAAATAAGAATGAATATAGCTGCAGGGAGCAGTGTCGGGGTTCAGGAGCCATTGTACACAGCATAATGATGCCACTATAAGCGGTGGAAGCAGTGCATTTCAGAGGGATTGATTAATGAGAAGCATTGTGCACAGCAATGAGAGATTTTAAGTGGAATATGCTAGGAACACTGAAGGGGGTACACACGTTTTTCATGGTTGATGGTAATGCTGGTACGACGCAGGTACACGGTCGATGGAGAATAAAAATGTTTTATCAACAGGTGGTTATAAAGATACATAAGCTCACAAACTTTGATTTGGACTGGCAGTTGAGGATAACGTTGGTGTGACGCAGGTACACGATCAACGGCAGCTAAAATGATTTTGTCGAAA
>JAGKTI010002770.1:1096-32762 GCA_018397915.1 Birgus latro
AGACAGACAGACAGACAGACAGACAGACAGACAGACAGACAGACAGACAGAGAAACTACCGAACAGAACCTATAAAATGGGCCACACTCTCATTAAACTCATCATTCAGCCCCTGCAATCCTGACTCACCACACCAACACAACCATCCACACGTACCTCATATAACAGACCAGGTAAATCCGATGACTGTCAAGTTGGAGAAGGGATGCCAAACCCTTGTCAGCACAAAATTCATCCAACAACTCAGTTCCTTAGCAGGTTCCTAGCCTCATCAACCTCTATGCCTAGCTTTCTCACACACTAATTTACCAATTTACCATATCTATCCACTTTCTTCTTGGTTTACCACACCTACTCCTACCTTCAAACTCACTTAATTTTCAACTTCAAATGGTTTCCTGTAACCTGGGAAAACATTAAGTGCGTTGGATGCTAACCATAAAGGTAATAAATGGACACCAGCTGGACTATTGGGTTAAGGCATTTCAACCTGATGTGGCCCACAAAGATTTAAATTTAAGGGATAGCTGTTTTTTTTGCTCATATAATGCCACACAAGAGGAGCAACAGGCCACTTGCCTGAAATGTCTGAACAGCCTGGCATCTGGGCTCCTACGCTCCATATGGGGAGGAGGGGGGCGCAATGGATGATGGATGGACAGATGAAACACTGGGATACAGAATGGGTGGAATGCTTGAATAATGTTTGGCTACCATCGACACGGAAGGTATTGCCAAGACACTGAAATGTGGCTACAAGCTAAGTAACTAGCCACACAATCATAACTCTAAGGCAGGAAACTCCACCACAGATAAACAGAATCAAAATTCAATCTACGACTCACAGTGTTACAATCCTATTACACATCTTAAATGTCTTGTTCCACAACAGTTTCCAGCATTTGTTGGATAATGAATGGCTGGCTAATTTTGGCATTTTGTTTAGCTTCCAGTTTACCATGGCCAATCTCAGTGTATAACGTTGCACTGCATACTTTATACAAACAGTACTGTTGAGAAGCTGGATTTGCTAGATAGGACGTACTGAAAGGTTCTCAGTATTTCTCATATTTTTCAGTTACGAGTGAGAGTTGCCAGTTAGTCTGCTGTTTGTGAGTGAAGGTATTCTGTAAAGTTATGCATTAAATTTTATGCTCTTTTTCTCTATAATGTTTTATGTATGTGATTGTTTGTTAAATTATGTAATTTTATCTCAGTTAGTATGCTTAGTAATTCAGAGTGTTACATAGTGCAAGAAAACTCTGGATACTTTGAATGTCTTAGAACTGGTAACTTGCTTCTCCGAGAATGTAGTAGATCATTCTAGTACAAAGAGAGCTTATATAAGGATGGGGAAGGGACTAGAGGTGTTCTCAGTTCAGTCTGAGTTTAGTTTACTGTCAGTTCAGTGTCGGTTCAGTTAGTGAAGATTGTACAGCTCCAGTACTTGTAAAAACAGTGAAGTGAAGTTGGCATGCATAAAGTGTAGTTATTTTAAAAATAAAGACAGCTAACTTAAGTAGCCAGTGTTTATTTACCATGCCTCAGCTGATCTTGTTGTTGCACATTGAAAGTCTGACCATAAGAACAACAACTCAATGGGCAATGTCCTTCCTATACTGAACTACTGCTGTTGGAGTCTGTGGCAGTGTGGGACGGGGACTTTACAATGGTGTCAGGAGTGTGGATCATTAGAAAAGTGCTGTAGTGAGTCATACCTTCAACTTTGAGGCAGAAGGTGTACAAACAAGAGGCCAAGCTGGGCAGGAGGAGGCATGTCTGGCAGCAATCATGAAGCTATTACAAGCATAAAGTGTACAACTACAAACATAGAATGAAAGACAGAAAGAACCCAGAGAACAATTGCAGGAACAGAGTACACAACTAGAGACACAAAATGAAGGACAAAAAGAAAGCATGAACAATTGCAAGACCAGAGTGAACAGCTAGAGGTACAAAGTGAACAACAGAAAGAGCTCAAGAACAAAATCAAAGAACAATTACAAGCACACAGTGAAGAAGAGAAAGAACAATATGAACAGCTTCAAGAGGCACTGCAGGAGCAACAGAGGAAATTAAAACTAAGGATGCAAGGACAGCTAGATGCTTTCATGGGGGAAATGAAAGAAGAAGGGCAACAGTTTTAGTGGAAGCAGATGCTAAGCTAGAGCAAGAGAAGTATGAAGACTCCATCGCATTATCAGGGGGAGGTGGTGGCTCAGTCAGTGAAGAGGTTGCCTGCAGTCCTAACAGACCCAGGTCCAAATCTCTGATGGGGCAGGGAACAGTTTATGGATCTGAATTTCATAAAAGAAGATTTTACTGATCTATCGGAACACCCGCCGAAATGTTGATGGCCTCAGGAGATACTGAGGTGAGGTTAGTCACTGACCTGATAAACATGATTATATATGAGTGTGCTGTCCCAGATGATTGGCTGAAGAGTGTAACTGTAAATGTGTACAAAGGGAAGGGTGATGCTCTGGAAAGGGGAAATTACAGAGGTATAAATCTCTTAGATCAGATAATGAAAGTAATGGAGAGAGTTCTAGAAGGTATGATTAGAAAAAGAGTGAATATCGATGAGATGCAGTTTGGGTTTATGCCAGGCAGGGGGACCACTGATGCCACATTCATTGTTCGACAGCTTCAGGAAAAATATATTGGAAAGAAAAGGGAATAGTATTTTGTTTTTGTTGATTTGGAATAGGCCTTTGACAGAGTCCCTAGAAAGGTGGCGAAGTGGGCAATGAGAAAGTTAGGGTTGGAAGAGTGGCTGGTTAGGGTGGTTATGGCCATGTATATGGGTGCTCGCACCCAGGTAAGAGTGAATGGAGTTTTGAATGATGAGTTTTCCGTGAATGATGGTGTGCATCAGGGGTCAGTTTTGAGTCCCTCGTTGTTTATCACGATGCTTGAAGCCCTCTCACGTGACTTCAGAGATGGACTCCCATGGGAAATGTTGTATGCTGATGATTTGGTGTTGATTGCAGAGAATGAAAAGGAGGTGGAGGAAAGATTTAAGAAGTGGAGAGATGGTATGGGGTACAAGGGCTTAAGGGTAAATACAGATAAAACAAAGTGATGATATCTAGGGTTGGTGGCGGTACAATCAGAGGAGAGGGAAAGTGGCCATGTGCAGTTTGCCACAAAGGTGTGGGAAGTAATTCCATCTTGTGTAGTGTTTGTGATAAATGGGTGCACAAGCGATGTAGTGGTATTAGAGGTAGACTGCGAGATAATGCTGATTTCGTGTGTGCGGTGTGTCGGAGAGAGCAGGTGGAGATTGTTAACCGTGAGAGGGTTGAATTTGCAGGTGAGTCTCTTGAGTGTGTGGAGGAGTTTTGTTATCTGGGAGACATGTTATGTGCCGGAGGTGGGGCTGGAGTTAGCTCAGTTGCTAGGGTGAGAAGCGGTTGGAAGAAGTTCAGGGAGCTGTTGCCTCTCCTGACATTGGGAGGACTTTCCTTATGTGCTAAGGGGTCTTTGTATGCAGCATGTGTTAGGAGTGTGATGCTGTACGGTAGTGCGACGTGGGCAGTAAAGGAAGAGGATATTCGCAGGTTTAAACGTACAGAAATGACAATGATTAGGTGGATGCGCAGTGCGTCCCTGCGTGCAAGGCCTGGGGGGGCTGGGTTTACGATGGAAGAGTTGAGAGTTAGGATGGGACTGGAGTGTATTGGTGTTGTGATGAGGAGAGGTAGGCTGAGGTGGTTTGGACATGTGGAGAGGATGGGGGATGATAACTGGGTGCAGAGGGTGAGAAGTGTTAATATTGGGGGAGGGGTTGGGAGGGGTAGACTAAGAAAGACATGGGATGAGGTCATTAAATGTGACTTAAGGGTTAAGGGACTGAATAGGGAGGCTGCCAGAGATCGAGCAGCATGGAGAGCCGCCATTAGGTGACCAAGGCCGACACATGCAAGCATGTTGGAGCCTTCAAAAACGAAAACGAAAACGAAAACGAAAAACGTTGGCGGGTCTTCTGGTAGATCAATAAAGCCTGATTTGCTGAATTTCAAATCCTTAAACTGTTCCCTGCCCCAGCGAGGATTCGAACCTGGGTCCGTGGGACCGCAGGCCACCTCTCTACTGATTGAGCCACCGCCTTCCCTAGTTTTTAGCCCTCAAACCAGTGAAGTGCATGGCTATAATGGGGGTCCAATTAAAAAGACACCTCATGAATTTGATGGCAATGCATCTTGGGAAGCTTACCGTGTGCAGTTTGAGTTACTTGCAGATCAGAATGGTTGGGATGATAGGCAGAGGGCAGTGCAGCTGGCTAATAGCCTCACGGGTGCTGCAATGGAAATTCTGGACCAGATGTCAGTACAGGAGAGGAACAGTTATCGTTTATTAGCAGAAGTACTGAAGCATAGATAAAGGACCATGTACCAGATTGAGGTTTACAGAGAAAGATTCCGGAGCATTGTACGGGCTCAAGACGAATCTCTACGGCAGTTTGCTCAAGACCTGGAGAGTACAGCATACAAGGCGTACCTTGGAGCAGCACCTAAACTGTTGGCTATTCTTCTGAGGGACCAGTTCATCGATGCTCTTGATAGTGCAGAGTTGAAAGTGCAAGTGATGCAGGCACAATCAAGAAGCATACAAGAAGCTCTAGCCAGGGCTTTAGAATTTGAGTCCTACGTCAGGTCCAGTACATCTACTTTTCAGGCAGGTTGTAGCATTGGATTCAAGGCAAGAAAGAGGCAGGTGCATGAAGTGGAAAAATATGAAGGAAGTTGGTGGTACTGTGAAAAGCCAGGACATAGGAAAGAGGACTGCTACAAGTGGAAGAGGGAACAGGAGAAGACCGAGGAAAGTTGCTGGTTCTGCGGGAAGCCAGGAAACAAAAAGGAGGATTGTTACAAATGGAAGAAGGAGCAAGAACAGAGCAGTGCAGGAAATCTTCGATTGTAACAAAAGGGCGTTGGGCATGTGGTGAGGAGGGACACATCAGTTCTGGGTGTCCAAAGAAGAAAAAGGAGGATAAAATGAAGGCTGCAGAAGACCAGAAAGAGGTGGAAAACTAGTGGAGGCTGGTGTTAAGGGGCAACCACCATCTGGCTTTTCACAAGTACCCTCGCCACCAAGAAAATACAAGAGAACTTTTTTTTTTTTTTTTGACTGGACATAGGACATAGGCTTCACAGCCTGCTATCAGGGCCCAGCAGTCCTCCTACATACCATACACCTCTACACTGTGTGAGAAGACAAGAACAGATGGAAAGCAGTGTGGTAAGAATGAGAATCTTAGCAAGAAATGTCACTTTACTATTGTGACAGGGCCAGTGTCAGCTGAAAAAAACCTGAAGAGGATGCAAATGGAGGATGCAGATTTACAACCAGCATTAGAGTGACTGCAGCAGAGTACAGTGCAACCATCTTGGGAAGAGGTTTCCAGATTCAGCCCTGCGACTAAGAGCTACTGGAGTCAGTGGGACTTCTTCATTTGAGAAACAGACTACTGAAGCGTCAATAGGAGACACTCCTGATGGCCTCAGCAAGGAATGGCAACTGGTGGTTCCAAAGAAAATGAGGTCTGGGATCTTGGATGAGCCTCGTAACCAGATAACCAGTGGGCATCTGGGAGTGAAGAAAACTCTGAGCCTGCTGCGACGGAGGTTCTACTGGATGTTGAAGAGTGGTCTCCGGGCTGCGATGCATGTTGTACCAAGAAGGGACTGAAGAAACATTGTTGCACCCCTCTCCAGCCACACCAAGTGGGGTGCACCAATGGAAAGAGTCGTGGTGGACATTGCTGGACCTATGCTGCTCACTGTAAGAGAAAATCAATATACTGTATATATGTCGCCATGGACTACTTCACAAAGTGGTCAGAAGCTTATGCCATCTTCGGTCTGATTTTTCAGCCTTTACCATGGCAAATTCTGGTGTTAGATTTCAAGAGCCTGACTTTACACACACAGTCAATACAGTCTAGTGAGGGTACAGGGGGTAATCTGGGTGGGAGGAGAAATTGAGGACTGGGCCCAATGGAGCAGAGAGAGCTGGAGAAATGGTTGGGGGAGGGGAGGACCCTCCCCCACTACATCAAGGGGGACCAATCAGGCCAGACTCCACCAAATATTCATTCTTAGATATTTAGTGGAAAAGTTTCTAGAGAAGGGAAAGAAGTTGTATGCAGCCTTCATGGATTTGGAGAAAGCATATGACAGGGTGGTAGACAAGGACTGTGGAAAGTATAAAGAATATATGGAGTAGATAGGAAGTTGCTGAAGTCCATGAAGAGTATGTATGAGGGTGCCGAGGCTGCAGTGCGTGTGGATGGCGAACTGCGTGAATTTGTCCATTTGAAAGTTGGATAGAAACAAGGATGTGTCATGTCTCCATGATTGTTCAATCTATATATGGATGGGGTTATAAAAGAGATACAAGGTCGGGCAGTGGATGTTGGAGCAGCCCCAGTTAAAGAGGGCAGTGTTTGGAAACTCCCTGTACTGTTGTTTGCAGATGATACTGTGTTCTTGAGTGAAGACGAAGGGGAACTGCAAGATTTGGTAGATGAGTCTGGGGGAGTGTATAAGAAACGGAATCTAAAGATGAATGTAGGGAAGAGTAAAGTGATGGTCTTCGAGAGAAATGAAGTCGGTGAATGTACAGTGAGACTGGATGGGGAGGATATGGAGAATGTGAGTGAATTTAAGTACTTGGATAGTGTGATGAGTAAGGATGGAAGTCTGGAGGGGGAAGTGCTCGGAAGTGGCAGCAGGGAAGAAAGGTTGCTGGTTCCTTGAAAGCAGTGATAAGAAACAGGGAAGTGAGCATGGAAGTGAAAAAGCTGCTACATGACAGTATTGTGATACCAACTGTAACATATGGAAGTGAAGCTTGGACCCTAGTGGAGGGACAGAAGTCAAGAGTGAAAGCAGTGGAAATGAGTTATCTGAGAGGAGTATGTGAAGTCACATGGAGAGACAGACTGACAAATGAGGAAGAGAAGGAGCATTGTGGTATGGAAGTGGATGTGATAGGAAGTGTTAAGAGAAACACACTGATGTGGCCTGGGCATGTGGAGAGGATGAAGAGTGAAAAACTGACGAGGAGAGTGTACATGAGTGAGATGGAGGGGGGAAGAGGGAGGGGGAGGCCAAGGATGAGATGGAGGGATGGAGTGGAGAGGTATATGAGAGATGGGGGTGTGAGCTGGGAGCAGGATGGTGAAATGGCAGGGGACAGAGTGACATGGAGGTGATTTGTGATGGTCTGGGCATGTGGAGAGGATGGAGAGTGAAAAACTGACGAGGAGAGAGTATGTGGGTGAGATGGAGGGGGGGAAGAGGGAGGAGGAGGCCAAGGATGAGATGAAGGGATGGAGTGGAGAAGTATATGAGAGAGGGGGGTGTGAGCTGGGAGCAGGGCGGTGAAATGGCGGGGGACAGAGCGACATGGAGGCGATTTGTTTGTGGCCACCCTGTATGAGATTAAGGCATCTAGCAATAGACAGATAGATAGATACATTTTATACACCAGAAAATGTATATTTCACTCTCATATGTCTAATGAACGTCAAGAATAAAAATGGTTACCCCTCACGTATAGAGTGAGAAAAAAAATGTGCACCAAAGTAAATTTTCAATGCATGGATTTGAAAGCATGATTTTAAACAACAGAATGTGTATATTTCACTGTCATATGTCTAATGTTACTGCACTGCCGACCATCAAAATGAAAAGGCCACCCCTCACTATGAGGAAAATGGGATGACATAAGGGAGAATAGGGAGGTGGAGGAAGTATGGGTGGCATCAGAAAGGGGGGAAAGGGAGGGAATATTCCTGACACACACACCCAATACAGTCTAATGAGCGTACAGGGGGTGATCTGGGTGGGAGGAGACAAGGACTGGGCCCAATGGAGCAGAGGGAGGTGGAGAAATGGTTGGGGGGGGGAGGACCCTCCCCCACTACATCACGGGGGACCAATCAGGCCAGACTCCACCAAATATTATACATTTCATTGGCTAGGCTCCAAATACGTCATCAAAGAGGTGGGGATATCTCGTGCCAGTGATTAGTAGCTTATGTACGATCAATGACAATAGGACTCAACGTACCCCAAACACATCGACAGATGATCATAGGACTTAGGGGTTAAACGACAAATTTTCCTTATTTCAGTGTGTACTAACAGCCAAAAATAACAAAATAAATAGATGAATAAATAAATAAATAAATAACAATGGAGCTCACTGTACTAAGAAGCAGCATTATGGAAATGCTGAAATACTAGGAATCCAAACCAAGAAATAATTGCTGTATCTGTGACTGATTATATTACACATGATCACCACATTACACACTTACTATGCCACACAAACAGGCATTAACAGAGCAGCTGAAACACACAAAAGATATTAACATGATCTTCACTATCACTACTCACTAAAATCATTCTAATCATATGTTGTTGTTGTTCTTCCTGCTGCTGCTGCTTTTGATGATGATAAATGATGATGATGATGATGATGACTGATGATAATGATGTGGCTAAATATGATGATGATGATGATGATGATGATGATGATGATGATGATGATGATGATATGGCTAAAAACGATGATGATGATGATGATGATCATATGGCTAAAAACTATGATGATGATGATACAGTAATCTTCCCACTATCTGACGTAATAGAGCCAAAGGCATGACCGGAAAGTGGTCTTGTCCGGATAGTGGCACCGAAGCTCAAGCACTGGTCATTCATGACAATAACCTAACCAAACCTAAATCAGAAAACCACCTACCTACCTCCCTACCGGACATGCATAGCACTTATTTAAGTCCCCTTTCATATAAATAATGCACACAAAGCATGAATTAACTGAATTTTAACCAAAAAAATGATGATCTGAATTTTAACCAAAAAAATGATGATTTAGAGGTGAGTAAGGCATAGGTGCTCACAACTTGCCAGCAAGTGTAAGTACGTATCAGACAGGGAAATCACTATGAAAATCACCCTTTCTCACACCGTATGCATTAAATAATGGACACAAAGCATAAATTCATTGAATTTTAACCCAAAAATGATGATTTTGAGGTAAGTAAGGCATAGATGTTTATGAGCTGGCAGCTTAGTGTAAATAAGTATCGGACATGGCAATCACTATGAAAATGATCACTTCTCACATCTTATGCACTAAAATATGGGATACAAAGCATCAAATAAATAAACTGTTACCAGAAAGAGTTAGGTATGGCAAAGGTGTTCACTGTTCACCTGTAGGCATAATATGTTATAACAATACTATACGTAAGTACTGTATGTAACTGTATAGCTATAGGTAACAATATGTAAAACAGGTAGTTATGTCTGAGCTCTTCAGGAAGAGTTAGAGAACACATCCCCTTACCCAGACTAATCAAGAATGCCTAACACCCTGATCATGTTGCGGAAACATGGCCAACATACACACACACGCACAAACGTACGACCACGTATGCCCACACACTTTAGCCGGAACTAGAGGGAGATATAAGTCCCATATCACATGTAGGAAGGTTAGAAAGACAGTGGGATCAGACAGAGAAAGGGAGAGAAAAGGGGATAGAGAATGCCCGAGCACAATTAGGGCAGAGTAAGGAGAAAGGGGAGACTGGCTGTCACGCTAAGATCGTTGTAAATCGCTATCAAGATAAATGTACAATAAAACTCAGTAACCCAAGAGTCCTGTAACTCACCTTCGTTGATGATACGTCTCACGACTTTATTCTGGTTGTATTAAATAACCCATCATCGACTTCCCAACAAGAACCTCCGACCACGCTACCGAGATTGGTGTGCAGCGGTAACAACGAACCCATCTACGAAAAACTACGTTAACCTACAATAAATCACGTCACCGAGATTGGTGTGCAGCGGTAACCACGAACCCACTACGACCACTTAGCAGCGGTAAAGAAAGCCGATTAACGTCTCAACCAAGGCAATCAAACAAACATAACGTCTCGTCCTAACCATCTCAACTCCACGATTTACAAGAAACAATAGCTTACGTCTATCAACAACTCTACAAGCCTACAAGTTAATCACAACGACTAAGGAAAATCAAGCACTACAAAATAAGAAGCAAATGAAGATTTGAGAAAATATGAACAACAACAAAGAAGAGGGACGAGGGAGGAATGGCGCTAGCAGTCTGACCCACAATGATGAGCTAAGACACTGGTGACCTCCACCACCCTCCACCACGATCCCCACCTTCTCCACCACAACCCCCACCACCATCTCCACCACAACTACCATAGCAAAGCATGGGCCCACTGCAAGCTCATCATAACACGCCAGTCAGCCCAAGTGCTTGAAAACAATGGCCTGTCACACCTGCCTGTCTGCCAGCCTGTCTGCCTACTCCAAGGACGACATAGAGTGCTGACGCATCATAACAAGGACCCACCTCAACAGGAAGTGTGAGACGTCTAGAGCGAGTATCTACCTACCTCAGTGATGACAACGATGCTTACGTGTTGACCTTCAACAACAACACCTCTTTTGTCATACCATGGCTGTATCTCCACAACTGTTTTAGTGAGTTAATTTATTCTAACCAAGGTTGTATTAGTTAACAATTCACCAATTACACAACTGTCCATAAAATAATAACACTTAGTTAATGACCCAAGCATCTATTCATCATCATAAAAATCACAAACTAAACAGTGAGAGACAATTACACAATTTACACTGACATATGTGAGATGGGTAACATATAAATTAGTAAGTGGTCCCATTATGCTGAGTAGAGTTCCATTATTAGTGCCCGAAGGATCGGCATTATCAGCGACAAATACTCTTACACAAACACCAGAAGACGATCAACATAATATATCAAAACTCTATCAAATACAGAGGAACAAGCAGAAAACCAAACTCAGGAAACAAAACATAAGCTAGATAAAGAACAACAAACAGACTCAATATACACTGAAGTAAATGATGATGACACTTGGTCAGTATTTTCAGATGTAGATAGTGAACATTATAAAAATTTTCCTCAAGTTGCTAGGGTGAGAAGTGGTTGGAAGAAGTTCAGGGAGCTGTTGCCTCTCCTGACATTGAGAGGACTCTCCTTACGTGCTAAGGGGTCTTTGTATGCAGCATGTGTTAGGAGTGTGATCCTGTTTGGTAATGAGACCTGGGCAGTAAAGGAAGAGGATATTTGCAGGTTTAAACGTACAGAAATGACAATGATTAGGTGGATGTGCAGTGCGTCCCTGCGTGCAAGGCCTGGGGGGGGCTGGGTTTATGATGGAAGATTTGAGAGGTAGGATGGGACTGGAGTGTATTGGTGTTGTGATGAGGAGAGGTAGGCTGAGGTGGTTTGGACATGTGGAGAGGATGGGGGATGATAACTGGGTACAGAGGGTGAGAGGTGTTAATACTGGGGGAGAGGTTGGGAGGGGTAGACCGAGAAAGACATGGGACGAGGTCATTAAGTGTGACTTAAGGGTTAAGGGACTGAACAGAGAGGCTGCCAGGGATCGAGCAGCGTGGAGAGCCGTCATTAGGTGACCAAGGCCGATGCATGCAAGCATGTTGGAGCCTTCAAAAACGAAAACACACACAAACAAACAAGTCTACTATAACACAGACCACAGAGTATTAAGGTCAGGAAAAACATAAATTGCCAGTAAATGATGATTGCAAAACAAAAATTGTAAAGGTGGATAACACAAAAACAGCAGGCACTAGTGCAATGCTTTCTCCACAAAATTCCAGTAATAATCCCTTTCCAGTGTACATCTGTCATGAAGAGAGTGAGCTAACAAAATTCTCTGGTACAGAAAAAGACAAAATAGACGTGAACACCCTCATTGAACACTGTCAGCAGTATTTCATTAGGCGACCCATTACGGATGAAAAAGGGAAAATAGCTGTTTTTTCAGCTAGAATAAACTAAGAACGATGCCCTGCCGGTAATTTATTAAAGGCTGATAAGTTGATAAGAGCCACAAAATTCGAGGAATTTAAGACAGAATTTCTCAGGAGGCAAGAATTTTCTTGGTGGTATAACCCCAGAATTACACAAAATTGTAGACCTCCTTAGGCGAACACACTCAGGCTCAGATCTAGGAGATATAACAGCAGATATTTCCACTATTAAGAAAACTTTGTTAGATAGCCTAGAAAACTCAAACTGGGTCACACAGGATGGTGAGATGTCACCACTGCATGTCGCTGACATCATTGGCTATATATCAGCCTTATGTCAGGTTTCTGACAGGGTGCTGAAAATAGCTAAAACCATCCCATATAATCCAGGAATGTGCTTACTTAATTTCATTTATGAAGTGGAATTGAACTGCAGTAAAGCTGGTGTCACTGACACATCACAGCCCACCAAACCAGGAATCAAAGTACCAGAAACAGTAGCAGGGATAAATAAGTCAAGTCCTGCCAAGGACCACAGACAATCACGTCCAGCTCAGAAACAAACACACAGTCAGGTTAACTCAAGGACTCGTTCCCGCACACCAAGCAACAGGGCGGTACAAAAGTTTGACAGGAGTCCCAGTAGACATCGATCAACACAAAGACACACAAATGGAAGATCACCTCGTAGGTTCAGCTCAAGTAACACACTCTGTTACTATTGCGCAAAACCTAGGCACACAAAATCTGAATATTATATCAGAACAAAGGAGATAGGGAAAAAGCAAAAGCGTTCGAAGCATATTGCAGACACCATAGGTGTGTAGGTCACTGGACGTCAGAATGTAAAACAGTAGAAAGATTGATATTCATCCATAGGTCGGGGGAAGGTCGTACCAGCACAAAAGACAAAGACACATAAAACACCCAAAGAAACAAATAGTCAACACAAGAAGTCTATTTGGAAATGAAAGCATTTTGGTCTCTGCTGTATGTGAGGAGGAAGAGATTTCATTATTTTTGGATTCAGGCTCACCAGTGAACTTAATAACGCAAGATGAGTTAGAAAGAATTTTTAGAAAGAGAAGAAAAGTGACATTTCTGGAAAATTCAGACTTACATTTATACACAGTGGATGGTAAAGAAATACCAGTTATTGGTATGATTGAGTTAAACATGAAGTTCACAGAGACCACAAAATCATTCCCTACCACATTTTATGTAGTAGAAAAATTATCAATCCGAGGAAGTGGTTTAGTTGGATTAAACACGATGAGGAAAGAAAATATAATACTGATGCCACATTTTAATGGAATTCATTATGACAGCGAATTCATTGAGGAAATTTCATCTCCTGATAATACAACCAGCAGTTATAGGAAAACTAGCGTCACAAGAACGATTACACACAAAACCAAAATACAGTAAGATCTCACTATAACGGACTAATTGGGGCTCAGGCCAGTCCGAAATATGCGATTTTCCGATAAAAGCGACATCCGGACTTACCCCTGCTAATCCGGACTTTTTCCGATATATCAGACATTTGTCTGGATTGCATCAGTGGTTTTCACCACCATTGCAGTATTGTACTGTGTTATACCTTCACTACATTAATCAAATGGTATAATAATACTGTACTGTGCACTGAAAAACATGTCTTTTACTTGTCTTATTGTGGTGAACATAGCTGAAGTTGTCAGGCAGTCCGGACTGCTTTCTGGCTTTATCGGACTTTTTCTGATATATAGGAGTTTAGTCCGGTAGCTCCTCGAGTCCGAAAAAAGCGAATTCTGGTCTACTGAAGTCCGTTATATCGAGGTTTTACTGTAGATGAGTCCGACATACAACGACTCAAAGAAAATGGACGCGAGGACTCGCTCACAGAACCACAAACCAATCATGACTCACTTATTTACCCAGCAAGCATTAATTATGAAGTAATTCTACCACCAAAATCATTCACGAAAATCACGATCAAAAGTCAGCTTAGAAATTGTAATGTCATTGAATTAGAAGAGACGATTAGAATAAATGGCCTTTTAATTGAGAGTGCTCTGTGCTGGATGAATAAAAATGGTGAAACTAATGTCATTTTAGCTAACACCATGAATGGAGATGTGAGGATCAAGAAAGGAACCTGTATTTGTAGGTTAGAGATATGCCCAGCCCCTATATGGGAAGTGCCAGTAGAGGGAATGTCCAGTAGAGAAAACTCGACAGACAGAGAGTGCATAAAGGAGCATTTGGTTTGCTCAGATAATTCTGACGTGACAAACGATTTACTAGACGTCCTGGAAAAACATCGACAAGCTGTTGCATTACCTGGTGAAAACTTAGGTTGTACAAATCTAATCCAACACCATATTAACGTAAAACAAGAGACAAAACCGATTTACGTACCAGCATACAGAATTGCTCACTCGCAACGTGCACTAGCAAAGCAATATGTCGATGAAATGTTAAGTTTGGACATCACTGAACCTTCAGTATCCCCACGGAACGCACCACTCTTCTTTGTACCTAAACAAAACGGTGAGATGAGGGCAGTTGTTGATTATCGCAAACTTAATCAGGTAACCATTCCCGACTGTTTTCCCATGCCATTGTTAAGTGACATCCTGCACAACATTGGACCAGAAAATATGGTCTTTTCCACAATCGATTTATTAAGTGGCTATTATCAGATAGGATTAGATGCAGAATCCTGCAAGTACACTGCTTTCTCTACTGATAGTGGCCATTATCAGTATAAGAGAATGCCGATGGGATTGATGACGGCTCCTGGCACATTCCAGCGATTGATGAATAGCGTATTGGCTGGAATATTAGGCGACAGTATATTTGTCTACCTGGACGACATCATAATTGCAACACCCATGCTTGCAGAACATCTACAGAAGTTAGATCAGCTACTACACAAGTTAGACAGTGCAGGTTTAAAAATTAAGCTGTCTAAATGTAAATTTTGCTTTAAGGAAATAAAATTCTTAGGCCACAGACTAGATGCAAAGGGGATCCACACCTCTCAGGACAAACTAAAAGCAGTAAGAAATTTCCCAGAACCCACAAATGTGGATGAAGTAAGACAATTTTTAGGGCTCACCGGATATTATAGGGCATTTATGCAACATTTCTCTCACATAGCCCAACCCTTATTTCTCCTGTTGAAAAAACAAGCGGTATTTCAGTGGGGAGAGGAACAAAAAAATGCATTTAATGAATTAAAAGATAAACTTACATGTGCACCTTGCTTGGATTATCCTAACTTCACAAAGCTGTTCATAATTTGCACAGATGCTTCTCTCAAAGGTTTAGGTGCTGTATTGAGGCAAGAGGATAAACGAGGTAAATACCAACCCATTGCTTTTGCCAGTAGGCAAATAAAAGGAGCAGAGAAAAATTACTGTGTAACAGACTTGGAAGCCCTAGCGGTAATATTTGCTCTACAGAGATTCCGTAACGTCAGGTACGGATATGAAATTCATCTATACACAGACCACAAGCCTCTTGTGGGCATGTTCCATGAAAAACTCCTCTCTGGGAGGAGAGCATGATGGAAATGTAAAATCCAGAATTACAATGTAAATATTCACTATATAAAAGGCAAAGTGAACGTAGCAGCAGATGCCTTATCACACAACCCATTAGCCAACGTCGCTACAATAAGTCCACGAGAATCACTCCCCAACAAGGATGAATCGATCCCCACAATTTAAGAAATCTCACAAGCATAAAGACAGGACCCAGTATGGTCCAAAGTAATATATCACCTCGAGTCAGGCGATGATGTGCTATTACCCAAGTTACAGGTACCACTTGAACAATTCACAATGGTAAACAATGCCTTATATAGGGTAAATCCAGGATAACCAAACCATAGAAAAAATATTAGGCAGTTAGTTACTCCTAGTACAATGATACCACACATTTTAAGGGCAGTACACGATAGTCCACATGCAGGACATCCTGGCAAGGACAGGACAGTTAGACAGGCCCGGATGTCATATTACTGACCAACGTTATGCAAAGACATACATACTCACATAGACAAATGTGAGTCATGTGCGAAACATAAAGGTTACACGATATGACCTGCACCGTTAGGTAAATACCCAGTCTCTAACCTACCATGGGACGTTGTCGCGGTTGATTTACTTAAATTACCCTTAACTACCAATCACAGTCAATATCTATTTGTTGCTACTGATCATTTCTCACAATATGTGATCTTGGTTCCAATTAAGGATAAAACAGCAGAAACAGTCGCACGGGTATTCATTGATAGTGTGATCTGTAGGTTCACCACACCAAAGGTGCTAATAAGTGACAATGGTGGTGAATTTAACTGAAATTTTGCAGGAAATTTGTAAACAATACAATATTAAGAAGGTTAATATCTTGGCCTACCATCCAGCTTCCAATGGATTGGTGGAAAGGCAGAATAAGAAAATATAGATGTACTACAGCACATCCTCAATGACAGTTATGCAAACTGGGATGACTGGATCCCAAGAGTTGAAGCATCACTCAATTGTGCAATTAATAAATCCATAGGAGATACACCTCATTTCATCATTTACGGGTCTGACAAATGTCTCCCTTACGAAACGTTAGAAGGCGAGCAAATTCTCATATATAATTATGAAGATTATCCTAAACTTCGCTTACTTGAATTTCAAGAAATACACACAAGGGTAAAGAAACAGTTAATGATGTCTAAGGAAGAAATGACAGAATCATTCAATAAGAAGGCAAAAGAATCAAACATCAGCATAGGTGATACTGTCTATGGCCTCATTCACACTAGAGACAACAAACTGTCACCAAAATTTGAAGGCCCATATAGAGTAATTAAGAGAAGAGCTAATAAGGCAGTGATTAAGTCACTATCGAGTGATGAAGAAAAAGAAATACATATTGATCACTTAAAAAAGGTCTCAAGAAACTTAGCTTGCAACTATAAAGCACCGGACATGACCGAAAATCCTAGTACACACTGTGAAAATAAGCCTGAAGCAATAAACACATATCAGAATAAATTGCGGTCGCATACCAAACAGACAAACATAGGTGCAACCAATACAGCTCTCACCGTAACAAGGCATATACGTGACTCAGGAATCGATTTAGACTCCTTTTATAGGTAAGAACGGATATCTAATACAGTTGTTCTTTCGGTAGGTAAAGATGAGGCGAATAATTCCATGGATCATGTTCCTGTTGATATCAAGAGGATCACCTCACTTGCATCCTCAACATATAATACGGCATGGGTGCCTGATCGCCCCAACAGCCTCAATGGCAATAGTACAAGACATAATAAGTACCGAAATTAGTCTGGATGTACTGCAAGATATACCAATGATGTTACAGAAAATATCAGGACCATTCAGAACTCTGGAAGTGGTATTAACACACCCTTCTTCATATGATCACCCCACACAGGAGGTAGCTGAATTAATGAAATTAACTGATTGGAAGCTAGAACAGGCTAAGCACGTAATGATCACCATGATCCAAGACATCCCATCAGCTGGGAGTAACACACTTAGGACAGGAAACAACTTCACGAATACACGTAACAGACGCGGTTTGTTCGACTTAGGTGGAGCAATTTTAGGGAACATTTTTGGACTAGCTACAGAAAATGATCTAGAGGAAACAAATAACAAATTTAACAAACTAGCACAAGTTCTCTCATACCAACATAAGTTGACTGACACTCAGAACACCTTAATGCTGACGATTGTAAAGAACCTAAGGAAAGCAGAAGCATCAACTCTAGGAATTGTGGATAAAGTAAATGCACTAGAAGGTAACAATACACTATTCCAACACTTCTCAGTGATCATGGAACATATTGCCTTAATAATACTACAGTTGGACAACACCAGGGCTCAGTATCAGTCTTTCATGAAAGGAATTGCTAATGCAGGTAATGGAGGGATCACTATTAATTTACTACCCATTCACAACCTCAGGCAAATCATTAATCAAGGCATACATAAGCATGGTTTGAAACCTTTGTTTCAGGAAAGAAATTTAATGTTATATTATCCATACCTGGAAGCAACACTGACAACAACATTGAAAGTAGTCCATGTACCGTTCGTAACAGATGACTTTTTCACAGTCTATCAAATATACCCTTTTCCTTCTAAGAGAGATGACTCATTAGTCACCATCAACATCAAAACAGAAGTCATCATGGTTTCCGAGAAACAGGACGCCGTAGCTTTCACTAGCGACACAGCAATGGAACACAAATGTCGCACATCATTACATGCATTTCACCTTTGTCCTGCGTACATCTTCACGTTTCAGCCAGCTGAGACAGTCCCTTGTGAAATGGCTATCATAAAAAATCATGACATCCCTCATCATTGCAACTTCACATTTGCGCCAGATAAACTCGTTCATCATCAACGCATTGGACATTCACAGTTCTTCTACTTCACTCAAAATACATAAGTTTTTGTGACTTGCCCAGATACATCTCCAGTCCATACATCAGCATCTGGTTTATACATCTCACCAGATTACTGTGCAGTCCTGACACCTACATTATCCACCTTGCCCACTAAAAACCATTATGCCATTCTCAACCACACACACAAGTACTTCCAGCCATTGCCTACGATGAACTTAAATGCAAGCTCATACATTAAGTTGACTTCACCCAAGTATGAAACCATGCAACTAATAAATAAGACAATACAGCCTTGGGAAGAATACAGTAGGATTCTGTTTAACCCATATTATGTATACAGCCCAGCTCCAGCCATCTTTGTGATTTTCTCCATTATATTTGTTGTATTACTTTTGGCCATGCACAGAATGGAAGCGAGAATTGCTAACCTTGAATAAGTGTTTAAGAACTGTTCTGTACAAGTGAGACAAACTGTGTAAATAGTGTATATACTGTACATATGTTTTGTATAAAATAATGAATTATGGGTTACACATAATATAGGCTTACTTTAATTATACTATTATATCTCATTTATATATGAATATATACAGCAAGTCCTTCTCATATATAATGTATAACTGACTACATTAGACTTGCCATTGTATTATTTTAATATTACTATTATACAGTATACAGTATGTACAATTCTATAACTACAATGACTACATTATCCCAATTATGTAACTTTTACAATATTATGTACTTCACTTACTTGACTTACATGTTGATTGTAATATGTATTAATATATTAAGGACAATATTTCCTGTCGTTGGTACGACAGCGGGCGTGATCGAGCGATTTGTAGGCATAATATGTTATAACAATACTCTATGTAAGTACTGTAAGTAACTGTATAGCTATAGGTAACAATATGTAAAACAGGTAGTTATGTCTGAGCTCTTCAGGAAGAGTTAGAGAACACATCCCCTTACCCAGACTAATCAAGAATGCCTAACACCCTGATCATGTGGCGGAAACGTGGCCGACACACACACACACACACACACAAACGTACGACCACACACTTTAGCTGGAAGCTAGAGGGAGATATAAGTCCCATATCACATGTAGGAACGTTAGAAAGACAGTGGGATCAGACAGAGAAAGGGAGAGAGAGAAGGGGATAGAGAATGCCCGAGCACAATTACGGCAGAGTAAGGAGAAAGGGAAGCCTGGCCGTCATGCTAAGATCGTTGTAAATCGCTATCAAGATAAATGTACAATAAAACTCAGTAACCCAAGAGTACTGTAACCTACCTTCGTTGATAATACGTCTCACGACTTTATTCTGGTTGTATTAAATAACCCATCATCAACTTCCCAACAAGTACCTCCGACCACGCTACCGAGATTGGTGTGCAGTGGTAACAACAAACCCATCTACGAAAAACTACGCCACCGAGATTGGTGTGCAGCGGTAACAACGAACCCATCTACGAAAAACTACATTAAACTACAATAAATCACATCACCGAGACACCAACTTCACCGGACATTCCTGACCCGAACCTAAATCAGAAAACCACCTACCTACCTCGCTACTGGACATGCATAGCACTTATTTAAGACCCCATTCACATAAATAATTGGAAAAAAGCATGAATTAATCGAATTTTAACCCAAAAATGATGAATTTGAGGTGAGTAGGCAGGGGTGTTCACGAGTTGGCAGGTTAGAGTAAGTAAGTATCGGACGTGGCAATCACTATGAAAATCATCATTTCTCACATCTTATGCACTAAAATATGGGATACAAAGCATCAAATAAATAAATTGTTACCAGAAAAAGAGTTACGTATGGCAAAGGTGTTCACTGTTCACCAACAGCACCGGTCATTCTTGACCGTAACCTAACCTAACCTAAATCAGAAAACCACCTACCTACCTCCCTACCGGACATGCATAGCACTTATCTAAGACCCCATTCACATAAATAATGGGCACAAAGCATGAATTAATCGAATTTAACCCCAAAATGATGATTTTGAGGTGAGTAAGGCAGGGGTGTTTGCCAGCTGACTACATAATGAAAGTAAGGAAGAGACATGATAATTACTAATGAGAAAATCACCTTTTCACAGCCTATGCACTCAAATATGGGACACAAAGCATGAAGTAAATAAAATGTAACCAGAAAAATTATGATTTAGAGGTGTGTAGGGCAAAAATGTTCACCAGTTGACTAGATAGTGAACATATGTAAGAGACATAGTAATCACTGAGAAAATCACCTCTTTCTCAGCCTGTGCACTCAAATATGGGACACAAAGCATGAAGTAAATAAAATGTAACCAGAAAAATTATGATTTAGAGGTGTGTAGGGCAAAAATGTTCACCAGGTGACTAGACGGTGAATGTATGTAATAGACATGGTAATCACTGAGAAAATCACCTCTTTCACAGCCTGTGCACTCAAATATGGGACACAAAGCATGAAGTAAATAAAATGTTACCAGAAAAATTATGATTTAGAGGTGTGTGGGGCAAAAATGTTCACCAGTTGACTAGAGTGTGAACGTATGTAAGAGACATGGTAATCACTGAGAAAATCACCTCTTTCACAGCCTGTGCACTCAAATATGGGACACAAAGTATGAAGTAAATAAAATGTAACCAGAGAATGAGGATTTAGAAGTGATTATGGAAAATATTTAGCAGTTGACAATGTTTACTTACATGTCCATGATTGTTGTTTACCCCCACCTCTAAGGTTTTTACAGTGGTCATAATTGCTCTTGAAGCATGTCCAGTAATCCAGTGTTTAACTACACTTAATCCTTAGCACTGTGACTTATGATTATTTAAACAAGAACGAAAATACCGCAAACAATCGGACAGCCGTCCACTGTCCACGGGAGTTGAGACAGAACTAGGAGGATGGGGGCAGCACGGGAAGGGAGCTGGTCGGCGCCCGCGGGAAATTCAAACTGACGTGGTTGGATAAATTGGATTTTTTTTTTTTTTTTTTTTTGCAATTTTTGGGCATTTTGGGGTTTCGACCATCAGCCTATGATGTCCGAACAGTGAAGTCACTGGATAGTGGTCATCCGGATAGTAGAGAGATTACTGTAATATGGTTGATGACAATGATGATGATGATGATGATGATATGGCTAAAAATTATGATGATGATGATGATGATAATATGGTTGATGACGATGATGATGACCAAAGACAAGGAGAGATATGAAGAGTAAAACACCATGCAATATACTGTACCATGAGAGGTCGCGGTCCGAGGAAGATCTCTCGCTCATGGTTGAAAGTTCCGATTAGTTTTACTCGCTGGTATTCCAACTCGTCAAGCACCTCCAAACTGATAGGAAAGGAAAATCATCATCATCATCACCATCAATACTAAAATCACTTTCAACATCATCACTACCATAAGCATCATCATAAGTCACTATCATCATTATCATCAGCAGCATCATTGTCATTTTCTTCACAATAATCATCACTAAAATCACAGTCAACATCACCACTGCCATGACAAAATCATCACCACTGAAGTCACTGTCATCAACATAATCATTCTTTTCATCATTATCAATCTCCAGGTTACTTTGTCCTAACATACCTCTCCCATTCTCTCAAACGGACTTCTAATCCCTCCCCCCCCCCCACTCTCTCACCAAGGAACTACTCCAACTCTCTTTTTTCATATCACACTGGGTCTGTCTATTCCAACATTTCCCTCACTCTCACTTTCAAAATTTTCATTAAAATAATTATCATCACCACCACCATCATAATCAACATAATTAACATCAACATTAGCATTTTCATTATCACCATCACCATCAACCTGATCAGCATCACTCACCATCATCACTCTCTTCATCAACTGCATCATAAACATCACTGACCAAATCAGAATCATGATCATCATCATCACTCGCTTCATCATCACCATCATCAACAACATCATTAAAATCACAACCATCATCAGTAACATTATTAGTCATCATCACTATCCTTCCACTTCAATTTGTCTCCCACACTTCATTATTCCATCAACTTAATTTCTACAATATAATTACTGTATACTCCTTGTCATCTTTCCACCTCTTCCTCAGTCTTCTCTCTTTTCTTCCACTACCACTGCTTCTTTTCTCTTCCTTGTTACCCATTCTTTTTCAGTTTTTCTCTTCATACTCCGTTATAGTATGAAGTAAAACTTCATTATATGTCACCTTTTTATTTTCTTTTTTGGAGCTCATTCCTCAATAAAATGGTAAAAATATTGTAACTTCAAGTTTCATATATACAGTACTGTACCTAAAAAGCTGATATGCCAGTTCCCTGAATTTACAGCAGCTTAAGTATTGCAAAAAAAATAGTGATATTTTGGAACACACCACTGACATACAACAAATACCACCTGTACAATGGTCCCTTGGTTATCGAGCATAACTGCTACCAAACATGGCATGTGATAACAGAACTGTGCACTAACAAAAGAACAGAACCAAGGTTTATCCTAATCAGTACCAGGCATCCCAAGTGAAAGCCCAAAATTTCCCTTTCACAACAATTTAGACCCACTAAATACATACATACTGGTACAGTTAGTATCAGAAACACATAAAGGCACAGTTATGTTATTAGCAAGTGATGAAAAGGGCACTATGAGGATGAAACACATACCACAGAGAAACCTGAGAGGTTTGAGGTAAGGGGTTCTGAGGCTAGTGGGCGGAGTGTTAGTGGTCTTCATCACATGGAATAACTCCCTGAGCAGGGCCACATCTCTGAATCCTAGCCATCAGAAACTATAGACACTGCACCATCACTGTCAGCAGAAATCAGTTCAGGTGCATGACAATGATGCTTTTTGGCTGAAAAATGAGCTATGATAGCAAGAGTGCAGATTTTTATCTCACAGTCATAAAAAAAACCACTATAACCAAGGGATCACTGTACTTCACTTCTACACAAAGCCAGCCTACACATAACATCTACAATATATGTAGGTTAAATGCTTCTTGACCCCTTCAACAAGATGATGTACTACTGTATACTGTACAGTCAGCTCTCCCTCAACCCCTAAACCACGGGTCATCACTTTCGTGACGGTCGGGTGCTATGGATCATACCGCAGGGCGTCACTTCTGTGACTGTGGTTTTTTTAATTCGCCCAGGCTTTCAGGTGGTGACTTGTATCATCTATCAGCACTGCCAATGTCCAACAATAGTCAGAGCTGCTAATGTCATCAGTACTCCCATCCATTGTTGACAATTTAGCTGTTTTCCCCCATTCTAGATTCCCCTCCCTACCTCCACTCCATTACCCTCTCGTGTCGTCTACTCAGCCGCTCTGCGCTAAGTAAATCTTCCTCGGATTTTTCCACTGTTTTCATCCATTGAAATGAGCCTTATGCCCTATTCTTATACAAAATAATATATATATAAAAAAAATAAGGTAATTGATAGTGACATACACCTGGAATTGGCTAATTATCACTTGGTAACATCCAACCTGAACTCGTTCGCTAATTTCCCGTTTTTTTTTTTTCCCGTGAAATATGCCGTATGAGCTACTCTTGTAATATAAATGTATATAAGAAAGGAAGGGAGAAGCCTGTGTGATATTTATATTCACCTGGAACTACCTAATTTATTATGTACAATATTGTCTAGATTTCCTACGACTTATTTCTTAGCATATACATTAGCAGATGACTTTTTCAACTCTTGGCTACCGAGATACGTATTGTACATTCAGTTCGCTCTCGTCCTTCACGGTGAAATCATGTCGCAGTCGCGCCCCTCCATTTCTGCCCCTTTTGCGCCCATTATAAAAGGCCCTGTGACCTCTACCCCTACTAAACATCGTGTGGAAAGCGGTAAAGGACTGTAGATATATATAAGTGTAATAAAGTACTAGAAATAATAAAGTGTGAGTGTGTACATGAGTAAGAAATGACAGAATACCAGCTGCGAATTAGTGCGAGTGGGAGGCTCGTACATGCTCATATTTTACATTGCTTTCAGTTTTTTTTTTTTTTTTGAGTATGGATTCCAAACTACTTGGAAATCATTGAATAGTGTTTCTAGTGTTAAGATCTGGCAGTGGTATTCATATTAAGGGAAGTCGGGAAGTGTAAAGTGGAGACTTAGTTACCCAACTTCAGAAGTCTCCACAAGTCCTACAGTAGTCGACAAGTGCTAAAAAAAAACATCCCAGGAGAAAGCTGAAGGTATGTGCCATATGCATATGTAATTATAATATTCTAGGACTAATAACTGATTTTTAGCAAATATTTAATATTCTAGGACTAATAACTGATTTTTGGCAAATATTTTTTTAAAGTCAGTCAGAGCGCGAATATCCTCGCGGGATGGGCACGGCGGCCCTCCAACAACCCCGTGGTTTAAGGGTTAATGTGCGATATGAGTGTGCAAACCACTCATAACACGGAAGGCAATTTTTGAGGCCAGGAAATGGTCAAAACGCGAATATGACAGATATAATGTGGGTGAAAAATCTGCCCATTTTCTCGGAAACCATACATACTATGATGCGACATTTGGGATTACGTGGCCTGAGGCCACAAATTATGGTTTAAACAGTCATTGCGCGAAAATTTCACTCATAATGCCGTGGGAACAGACATAACACAGGCAGCGATAGCCATAGCACCAATTGCATTCAGCCAATGACGTATGGCTGTCACATGTCTGAGCAGGGTGTCCTCACAGTCCACTGAGCATGCCTGCCCCACTTGAGGCTACTCTCTTCCCGCACTCTGGCTCCACAGCATACATGCTGTGTGTTACCTTTGCTCTTTTTTTTTTTTTGCCGCCTGACCCAGCCCAACCATGCTGCCACACCTTGATCCAGTGAGACATCGAAAGAGTCCGACCAAGGAGCAAAAGCTTGATGTCATCAAGCGAGAGAGAAGAACGTAATTGTGCCATTGCCAAGGTGTATCAAGTCAACAAGTCAACTATTCGTATGATCCTGGGGAAGAAGGATGCCATTATGAAGACTGTGTGGGCCTACGGGGCATCTCCAATGAACCAGAGGATTTGAACGTCTGTCCCAGCGCTTGTTATGATAGAGAGGTTCCTAGTACAGTATGTACTTGAACTGAAAAGAGAGGAAGGAGTTCCAATTGACTCCACTGACATAAGGACAGCCTGCCACCTGTATGATGTAGCTTGCCATAAGCTGTCCCAACCCCCATGAATGACAAGAGGATTCGAGTGTCTGACCCAGTGCTTGTTATGATGGAGAGGTTCCTGGTCATGTACTTGAACCAAAAGGAGAGGAAGGAGTTCCAAGTGACTCCATTAACATAAGGAGGATGGCCTGCCACCTGTATGCTGTAGCTTGCCCTAAGTTGTCCCAACTCCCAGGCAGATTGAAGGCATCGAGTGGTTGGATTGCCAAGTGTTGGAAATGGAAGGATTTGAAAAGAGTACAGGTGACAGAAGAACGAGTGTCAGCAGATGCTGGAGCAGCTTAGGCATTTGTGGATGTCCTAAAGGGAATCATCACGGATGGAGCAAATTTATAACATAGATGAGGCAAGGTCTCCGATACAAGAGGATGCCAAGGACTACCTATATCTCAAGAGAAAACAGGCAAGGCAGAGGTAGAAAGTTGATGAGGTAAGCATCACTCTACATTTGTCTTGCAATGCTGCAGGCCATAAGTTGAGGCCATTACTTGTAAGTAAAGAAAAAAAAAAAATCTAAGTGCTTTAAGCAGTTAAAACACATGACTGAGTCAAGTTTATTGGGAAAAATCAAAGACAGGGTGGATGACTAGGGATATATGGCATAGGTGGTACAAGAAATATTTTATTCCTGATGCAAGGAGAAGGTGTGAGGAGTTGGGCATACCATTTAAAATCCTTTTGGTGCTTGACAATGCACCAGGGCACCCAGCCTACTTGGAGGGTTTGTATGAAAATGTTAAGGTAATGTTTTTCCCAGCTAACATGACTTCCCACCTGCAACTCCTGGACCAGGAGATGATAGCTTCTTTGAAGTACTATTATGAGATGATCATGTCTGAGTATCTGAGAGAGACCATAGACAGTTGTGAGGAGGAACATCTCCTCCAAGAGAGAGTGCTTGATGGTGATGAGGATTGGGAGGCATCTGATAAGGTTTTGGATGACCCAGCAGATCCCCAGCCAGCTCCCTCCCATTAGCCTCAGCCTGACCCAGCTGAACCGTTGCCCTATTCTTCTCGTGTGCCTCAGCCTGACCCCTCACAGCATCGCCTTTTAACTGTGGCAGCTTTTTGGAAAGAGTACAATATGAGGAATGTTGTCATGAACATTAGTAAGGGATGGGATTGGGTGTCTGTGGCAACAATAAATCAGGCCTGGCGCAAGCTGGTACCTGAGTTGTGTGCTGCTAGAGCTGTTGAGGTGCAGTCACTACAGTCTGTGTGGCAGGAAACAGTATGAGCGTGCAGAGCTGTGCCAGGCTGTGAGGTGGTGCAAAAGGAGGATTTGGTCAAGGATGTGGAGGGCAAAGGGGACGCCATGCAATGCACTGATGAGCTCGATGGGAAACACCTTGAGGCAGAGGAGCAGGGGGATCAGGCCGAGACACGAACCACGACACCAGTTATGACCCTGGGTCACATAAATAACATCTTGTATGGTGCAGAGGTGCCCAAGGAAGCCATCATGGTTTATGAAGGGGATGAGGTTCAGAAGGCTGATATGCTGGACACTGTGTTGCATGCAATGCGACCATATGAAGAGCTAAGGCTAGAGAAAATACGAAAATGCCACCAGACTCTACTCTACTCACCCAATACTTTCGTCCTCAACAAATGCCAGAGCAGCAAGAGCCAGACAAAGATGCTATGACTGTGGGTTCCCTTGACTATGAGGGGTTTGTGTAGGAGGCAGAAGAGTTGCAACAGAGGATTGTGGATTTATCTTCTTCCTCACATGAGGACTCCATGCAACCTGTGTGGCAAGAGAACCATGCTGGGGACTAATAGGAGTCCTGCCCTGCCTTGGAACCTCACTCCCCCTCCCACCAGCAAGCCCACAACCTCTACAATTCAAGGTGAGGAATCCTCCAGTGTTAGTATACAATGAAGTCATTATTAGCCCTTGAACATCAACGCCTGATCCGACTTGCACCAACACTAACGTGGGGTTGACTGAACCCCATTTTTGGAAAAAAAAGTAAAATTTAAAATTTATTCATTTCCTCAGCATACTGTATATAGAAAATATGGCTTTTGTACTTCAATCTCAGTGAAAAATGAATAACTCAAGACTGAATCTTAAAATTAAGGTGAGTAACTAAAGAAAAAAAAAAAAGTGTAAAAATACTAAGATTTACTAAGTGACTATGCTATACGGAGAAACTGCAGCTGTGGGCCTGACTGTGAGCACACAAACTCCCTGGTCATGGGAAGCCTCCACTAACATACCCACAGCCCTGAGGCAGTACATGTACTAGGAACTGTGAGGAAGAGAGACAAAAAAGTTTTTTTTTTTTTGGGTTGAGGGGACCCCAAGCGTACTTTTCAACACACAACGAAAAAGCTAGCTACACCACACTGCTCCTTTCAAGAGCAGCTGTAGTGGCATGAAGGTACTGGGAGACCCAGCGTCCTGGGCCTCTTATCTCCCCATGAACCATGTTATCACCCCCTAGCGTGGGGTCACCTCAACCCCATTTTAGTGTTCCAGGGTTAGGTTGGTAAATGTCCTGGGAAAAATCCTTGAAAATTGCCCCCCAAAATGAACTTGGGGCTGGCTTGGGTAGCATGAAACCCTATAACATGCAAACATATGGCCCTACAACGCGAAAATCTCATAAAGCAGGACCTTCCGGGGACAATATTTGCGTGTTATGTGAGATCTCGCTGTACTGTTATTCTCAGAGCTTCTGCATAATCTGATATAGCTTATATGGAGACCTCTTGTATCGGAAAAGAACTTTAATTCCTTCAGTTAGAAAAAATTATCCTATAATGATTGAAACTGTCAAAAAAAAAAAAAAAAAAAAAGGCAAATGCATCACAATGAAAGGCTGAAAGTGAGGCATGACTTTGGTCCATGGGTGAAAGGTTTCCAACTTCCTAAAGCAACTTTTACAGACACACACCAATTACTGACCTTCCATTCTTGTGTTCTACAATAAAGAACTTACTCCTTAGGAAAATCAACAGGAGGTGCTGTCGTCTTTGCCTGCAGTTCTGCTATAAGATTCAGCTTCCATTTTCTCCGCTGAACTTGCCAGGTGCCAAGGCAGAAAGTTCCAGCTGGGACCAGCTGTACAAACAGGCAAATAGAATATGAATTAAAATACTTTGCTGTAGAAGATACAGGATAAACTGTCATTATCATCATCATCCTTTCCCATTCAAGAATGGGATGAGAAGTCTAGCTATCTATCTATCGCCAGATGCCTCAATCCTGTAAGGGAAGGACACAAACAAATCGCCTCCATGTCGCCCTATCCAATGCCATTTCACTGCCTTGCTCCCAGCTCACACCCCCTCTCTCATATATCTCTCCACTCCATCCCTCCATCTCATCATCAGCCTCCTCCTCCCTCTCTCCCCCCCTCCACCTCACTCGCATACTCTCCTCGTTAGTCTTTCGCTCTCCGTCCTCTCCATATGGCCAAACCATCACAATGTATTTCTCCTAATGCTTTCTATCACATCCACATCCATACCACAATGCTTCTTTATTTCCTCATTTGTCAGTCTGTCTCTCCACATAACTCCACATCCACATTTACACCACAATCCTCCTTCACTTCCTCATTTGTCAGCTCTCCACATAACTCCACATGCTCTTCTCAACTAACTCATTTCCACCGCTCTCACTCTTGCCTTGTGTCCTTCCAACATGGTCCAAGCTTCACTTCCATATGTTAGGGCTGGTATCACAATACTGTCATGCAGCGACTTTTTTACTTCCATGCTCACTTCCCTGTTCCTTATCACTGCTTTCAAAGAACCAGCAACCTTCTTCCCTGTTGTACCTTTTCAAGCAATTCACCCTCTGAACTTCCATCCTTACTTTATCACACAACCCAAGTACTTAAATGCACTCACATTTTCCATTTCCTCTCCATCCAGCCTCACTGTACATTCAGTGGCTTCATTTCTCTCAAAGACCATAACTTTATTCTTCCCTACACTCACCTTTATATTCCATTGCTTACACACTCTCTCAAACTCATTCACCAAGCTTTCCAGTTCCCCTTCATCTTCACTTAACAATACAATATATTCTGCACACAACAGTACAGCAAGTTTCCATACACTGCCCTCACTCATCAGGGTCATTCATCATTCACTCCCCTACCTTGTACCTCTTTTATAACCCTATCCATATACAGATTGAACAACCATGGGGACACAACACATCCCTGTTTCAATCCAACAACTAAATAGAAAAAATTCACTCAGTTCACTATCCACACACACTGCAGCACTGGCACCCTCATACATACTCTTCATGGCATTCAACAACTTCCCATCTACTCCATATATTCTTAACACTGTCCACATCCCTTGTCTATCCACCCTGCCATATGCTTTCTCCAAATCCGTGAAGGCCAGATACAACTTCTTTCCCTTCTCTAGAAACTTTTCCACTAAAGATCTATGAATGAATATCTGATCTACACTGCAGCACCAGTCGACCAGGGCAGTACTCCCAAGGAGGATGGAAAGCTGATGACAGGGAGAGCTGGAGCTCCCGTTTCATCAGCCCTCAGGACTTGTTCCTGACCATCCTCCTTTGCTGAACTTTTTCAGTGTCTCAGTTACACAGAGAGTAGACCAGCATGCTCTCCAATACAAATTTCTCTAACTGTCAACACCAAACTACATACACACTACACACTACACTTCCTTTTCAAAATTTATCTTCGAAATGGCGCACAAAAATCATGCCTCGGAGTCCCCAGGGGGGGGGACCATAAATGCCCCAACCATCCGCCCCTCTCCCGGTGACGACTGAAAGAGCTGCCTGGAACCACCGTCTGACTCACTCCTTCTTCATTTCTGTAACATTCGCGGCCTTTCCTCTAACTTTCACGCTGTCGAGCACCACCTCTTCTCCTCTAAACCTCACCTTCTCTTTCTCACTGAGACTCAGCTGTCTGAGGCAACTGACAGCAAACCCTTTTCTGTATCCTCCTACTTTCTCTATTCTCGTTTCAAAGCCAAAGGTGGCTGTTGCGTATATGTACGCAACGATTTATCTTGCTCTCGTGTTCCTGAACTTGATTCTTCTGAATTCTCTACTCTCTGGCTTCGGCTTTCCTGTCATTCTCTGACTAAATATATCTGTGCTGTTTACTTATCTCCTAATTCTACTGACTATCAAAAATTCTTTGACTATCTTACTTCTACGATGGAACACATTCTATCCATTTCTCCTTTCTCTGAAATCTCCATTCTAGGAGATTTCAATGTTCACCACCACCTTTGGCTCTCCTCTCCTTTCACTGATCCACCTGGTGAACAAGCCTACATCTCTTCTATCCTTAATGACCTAGAGCAGCTTGTACAGCACCCTATCCGTATCCCTGACCGCCTTGGAGAGAGTTCCAACATACTTGACCTTTTCCTAACAACTAATCCTTCTGCTTACACTGTTCATCTTTTCTCTCCGTTGGGCTCCTCCGATCATAATCTTATTACCTTATCATGTCCAATCGCTCCAGTACGGCCTGTGGACCCTCCAAAGAAACGCCGCCTGTGGCACTTTGGAGCTGCAGATTGGGAGTACCTCAGGCAGTACTTCTTTGATTTTCCGTGGAATGATTATTGCTTCTTTGGCCGGGAGCCATCTGAGTGTGCCTTGCGCGTTACGGAGGTTATTCTCTCGGGCATGGAAGCATACATTCCTTTCTCATATCCTCTGACTAATGCAAGAAAGCCTTGGTTTAATCACGCTTGTTCTAATGCTGTCCGCAACAAGGAGAGGGCCTATAAGAGGTACCGGAGCCAACCCACCCCTGAATCACACCTTTTATATATTTCTGCCCGGAATCGTGCTAAGTCTGTTCTTCGCTCTGCTAAAAACAATTTCATCCGTGCTAAATGTTCCCAACTCTCCAACTCGAATTCTTCTCGCTCCTTCTGGCACCTTGCCAAAAACCTTTCTAACAACTTTACCTCATCATCCTTCCCTCCTCTTTTCTACTCTGATGGCTCTGTAGCTATTTCTTCTACTGATAAAGCAGATCTCTTTGCTCAGACTTTCTCCTCCAATTCCACCTTAGACGATTCCGGTGCTATTCCTCCATCACTTCCCCCCTCTGACTTCCT